>DWQL01000596.1:0-14328 GCA_018231265.1 Noctuana haematospila | reverse complement strand
GCACAAAAAATTTCATCAAAATCGGTCAAGCCGTTTCGGAGGAGTATGGCAACGAAAACTGTGACACGAGAATTTTACATATAAAGATTAACACGTGACGAGAAAACAGCTCACGAAGCAGATTAGCACGCTTATTCGATCCTCCTTTTTCCTTAGTGTTGAAGATGAATAGAAACTAGTAAATTTGATTGATTTTGCGAATTTTCAAGTGTTAACTAAAAGCCAGGAAAGGACAACTTAGAGGAGTTGTGTCGACAAGTTAATTCTAGGTGGCCACGACCCCGGACATAAGGAAACGTCAAAGAGCAAGAATTACAAGCAACACGAAAAATTACCTCTTTTGAAACCAGTCGGACAGGACAAATATTTAGATCATATTACTTTTCTCTAACAACAAAGGTGATTGGTATATACAACTCATTTGGCGGTTTAAAAAACATCTAATTTAAATAAAGCAATTGCATTAGCTCAGTTCTAATAATAACTGCACAAGGGATGAGTGTAGTGCTCTGATGCTTGTGGAACAATGGGATTTAGTGCGTAGGGCCCAACCCTTGCACAAGTAATAATTTGTGCTCCGCGTGTGAATAGAGCTTATTCATTTGCATTATGTGTTTTGGGGAAAGCGAAATGTGGGTCCAATTTGGAAGGGCTCGCGGGATTCAAAGATTCGGGGTTAGTTATTAAAATGTAAATTTTTAATCAATCATTTTCATGCTTGACGAAACTGTTTTTAAATAAATTTACGAAGCTATTATGACACAAAATAACAATATATTCTAATACAGGGGAAAAGTCTAATACGGTCATGTAATCTTAAAATAGATACAGTTTATTTTATGCATTATTTTTTCCTCTTGGGGAGTCCTATTTTACAAGATATACAAAATACAATATTGTTTAAAGACTTACAAGTATTTAAAAAAATATTAATGGCGTTTCTGAAAGGCGACTCAAAATTTATGTTAAGTTAATTAGCTCTGTCCAATAATTCTGTCACATATAGGTAATTCTCAAGTAAATATTTAACATCTTTATTTCCTAACGTAATGATCAAAACAAAAGATAATGCTTTCAGAAACTCATTTGAAAGACACTTGACAACTGAACAGACTGGACGGAATTTCAGAAACCAACGGTAAGTCTCAATGCGATGCAAAAATGAAGTACTAAAAGTCCCTTACCAATTAATAAAATAATTACTACAGTTATTGAAGAATGTCATATAAATTTCATGTATTTAAAATCCGAGACAGGTCTGAAACAGGAAACAGGGCATATTTAGCAAGTTTTAGCAGCTTACGAGGCATTCAATGCATCTGCATTTAAGCGTCGAATTGAGGACAAGACAAAACGTGATTCTTGGGCGATTTTGTAAAAAATCTGTTTGAGTCATTTTGCAGTGCGTCGGCTTCTATGTCAAGGTTTCCGGAATATAGCGGTCGACACTTTCATTTTTATGCGCCGCTTGCATTTTGGTGAACGCTGAATTTAATTCTAAATTTCAAAGATATCTTTCTTTTCCAAAATTAACTATAGATTTGTATTTTTAGATGAGACTATAAACAATTATAACAATCTTTATAGTCTCATCTACAAATACAAAAGTGTGTAACTTTCGGTCGTAAATAAAAACCAAAACATTAACGATACTTTTCATAAATTTCACAAATTTATTTAAAGTAAGTAATGCTTTACACAATAACACGGATTTTTTGTCATAATTAATATCTGTTGATACATACACACTAGTCTAGTCAGTAGGTACACAGTTATCTTTAACAGTTTTGTAAGTTAAGGAGGTTATTGATAGAAACAGCTATGCTTATTAGGTTAAAACATACTGTGAAATTTATAAACGCTTTTATGATGCATAACCTGTTTTATGATTGCCTTTGCGTCCTGCAAATGGAGACTTGCAACTTTTAACCAACTTCTTGCCTTCTTGCCCATTATCAACAACTATTTCAACATTTAAATTGTTAATTTTCACACCTAATTATATTTGTTGATTGCTACAGCTTCACTGCAAGTCCCGAAATTCTGCTATCCTTAAAATCAATTTCAACTAAACTTTTATTTCAACTATCAGTATCAGTGCTTCACTTGTAATAAGGTTGTTAGTCTATCAGAACAAATGAGGAGCTAAACAATGCATTGTAAGTACTACAAAGTAGTCTTTACTGTCCGGGGTCAAGTACCTAGCTATTTGTTCCAAAGTTATCAAGTCTTACTTCGCAACTAAACTTTGGGGTCAGACCGAATATCAGCTTTATGTTTACGATTTCATTCACAGCGTTTCGAGTGTAGGAAATAGAACAATAACACTATGAGCAAAGGGCATTTTAATCAGATTATCGTGCAGGTCTGTCTGGCTGGCATGAATCTAGCCGAGCGCGGTGAAGGCACATGTTGCTCGGCGGCGTCATTCGCGTCGGTGGCTCGCCGCGCAACGCACGTAAGCGCGCGCGCCGCCATCTTGTAACGGACAGAATTCAAATTCAGAAAAGACAGTGACATTCCCGCATGTGTTCTAATCTAGTTAGTGTGTGTTTGTGATCACATTTGTGTGCAACAGACAAGTGATTGTGATTAAGGATATGTTCTAAACATTGAAAATGAATTCGAAAAAGTTGGAGTACTTTAACGATAACGACTCCGTGGACGAGAAACTCAACCTCAGCTTCCTAGGTAATGTTTTATTACTGTTATAAGTTTTATTGTTTGTATTTTGATGTGGAGCTTTACGGCGCCTTTACAGAATGTGAATGGCTAATGACTGATGTATAATTTATTGTAACTGACAAGAATATCAACAAATGTACATGCATTCCATGATAAGATGTTCTCTCGAAGTTATAACTGTCCTGTTAAGTTCAGTAGGATCAAGTGCTATAAACTTCGTTCAGCTGATAAATTTAAAAATATTTGTATCTATTTTAATGTCAATTTATACAGATTTAGAAATTAGATTTATTATGTTACCCATTACAATTAAATTTCATTAACGAATTATCAAATTACATTTACCCAAGACTCCCAAACTGTTTAAAAAATTTAAAAGCATTCAACAATTTCATTGAACCTTGTACCTACTACATAGTTATATACTATACCTAGTAATACCTATAATAATAGTAAAATATTATTCTTAATTAACAAGGCACTGACATTTAAATAAAAGTGATTTGTACTGTATTCCTCAAAGAGTGATTATTACATCAGATTTTGAAAGATGTCATAATTTTAGCTCATTTTAGGTACGTGGGGTGGGTAGCTTACTCATAGATTTCAAGAGATAGAACTAATCATATATTATAATGACTCAGATGATCTACAAAAGCTGGATTCACAGCCTACGCAACTCTGACAAGGAAGTAAAATCTTCTATTTTGTTTAATTATGGAATATTAGAATACTACTCGTAATTACGCATGCAGACGCAGTTATAGCTAAAGTGAATAAAACTAAAAACTGTATTAGAAGTAATTTTAATTTTCAGAGAAGCTGTCTAATTTTCTCTGTCTAGATAATAGGACTAGAAAGGGAGTGAGCCTTTCTAAAGAAAACACAGTAGGTACTCGTATAAGGTAAATAAATATGTAATAAATAAATTGATTAAAGTGTTTGTATCGAATTTAGAACTGTGTATTGTTTGCTTTAAACTATCTAGAAAAACAACAAAATAACATCCAAGGTACTCATATTTATACCTATGACACCTACCATATTTGTGTTGACAACATTAAAATTTTTTACAGTATCAGAACAACTCCTGTTCTTTTTAACTGAAATTGAAGAACGTATTAAAGTAAATGTACTGACTTTGTATTCATGAATAATAAAATATTCAGCTTCAATAATGAATATAAATATTATATTTTATCATTTATAATTGACACATCCATATCTAAGAAGTTATACTTATGCTGTTGATAACGAAGTGTCGTGTCCTAAAGAAATTAATTATTATATTTGACTGCATAACTTTTATCAAGCTTGACACGAGCAGCGGAAAAATCCTGCATTTATATGATTTCCGTAAACCTGCTGATAGATCGTAGTATGCAAATAGACATCAAGTTGATTGAAGACCAGGAAATTGCATAGGCAACTTAGACCTTAGTTGTCTGTACACACTCATTTATGTAAAATCACTTAAATGTTTCTTTAATAGGTATTCTTTTACAATTTATCTTTTATATTACCTTTTACACTATAAATAAACGAATTTGAATTGAATTTATTGACTATGGGAAGTTTCTGTTTTCTAAAAAACCTTTTTATCAGTAAAGTTACCGCTTTGATACATTGTCAATGAATATTTATATGTATTAGTTACGTATTTTCAAATTTTCTATCGTCGCTGAGGGACTTTATTATCTTCACAAATTTGATGACTATGAAAATCAGTTTTGCATAAATTGAATATAACTGATTGATAACCCACAGAGGGCCGATTAAAACCAGTTCTTTTTATAGATCGTTCGTACTTTTTATTGGCACTATAATTAATTTAATTACTGCCACACGCCGTAGTCTAATTTATTGTCGGCTTTAAGTTTCGATAACTTTATAATGTTAAGTTTATTGGAGTCGAAACTTTCTGTTGCATGATCGAACAATTAATTACTTTTGATTGTAACTGTCGGCCCTGCTTGGAAAAGTATGTAAATATCAGAGGTCTTCTTTTATTCAGGTTTCAATAAATGCGTTGCAAGAACCCATGATATGCATACGGGTAAGTACTATTACTTAACTGTATTATAAACAAATTTCTATACCGTCTGTAGGCGTAATTTCCCCATAATCTGATGAATGCACAAAGCGTTTGATTATAATACACTGTGCTTTTATTAGACTTTCTTTTCAAAGATGCATTTGGTCAATAAAATCAGTGATCATTTAAGCATTGGACGTTTCTCAGCTAAGTATAGTTAAATTGCGACCACTAAAGCCATTACCCGCAGTAAAACCTCTCAAATAAGCTTTCACCGAGCTCGGCGACGTTTAAGAGGACATATTGATAATAACTTTACAAAAAGACGTTTGCTTTGATAAAGGTAATGGGTTAGATTGAGCTTCCCATAATAAAATGGATTCAATTTGATACAGTGAAATTTTATTTGGTATAGATGAACTAAACCATTGATTCTTTCTAAAAGTTTTCTATCGACTTACTTTGGGCTGTTTAACTTTAAAAATATTTGATATCAAGACAAAAATGGATTGATCCTAAAATTTAATTACATATTTGATTATAATGATGTATGAATATTGATTGTTGATTGTTTCATGTTTTGTTCTGTATATATTATAATTATCTCACTGCAACAAATAGCTTGCCATATTAGATCAATAATATCAATTAGCCGCACATACGTCAGACGACATGTATCAGTTGTTACTACACAACTTACAGAATCAAGTCGTGATATAAACAACCATTTATAGCGTCCATTCTTATGTGGACCTTGAATACAGTTGATATTGCCTTATCAATCACATTGCAGAGTTATTTGAAAAGTAACATGTACGAGTAGGTACAAACTTGTTGCTTTTTAAGCTTTGTATGAATACAGTAGCTAGTTTCCGGTTAGATGTTGATATAGGTCTTTTGTGTGACCTTAAAGATTTCTTTGTTGCTATGTTTTTATAACAATGTTTGCGTCATCGTTCAAATTCATTTTAGTTCTTTGTTTTTTTACTTATAGTCACTCCTAGTTACACTGTTGCTAGTAGTTTTTTGAGTATGCGAAATCATGACAATACATGATTTGATATAACATACGTATTTTGACGGCTTCATTATCTGCTAAATGGTCCTTTCTAAACGAACTCATTATTTTATTGCCGTTATCATCCTTTCTATTTTACACTTGATCGGTCTAGAATTCAGATACTACTAATTCACAACTATTTGTGTCAACTCTCACAAATTTTAAACATTTTTGAAGAAAGTTGTCCCTTTACCACGCTTCACTTATCTGACACCCATGATCCCTACTTTGATTCACGTTTAAGATAAGCCGTTTCTTATTTCTATCAATCGTATTTTAAGTAAATTACGGGACATTTATTATAATCCTGATCTTAAGGATACGGTGCAATATAAGCTGTTGTAATCCTAATACAATCCTATTCTTCAAAGAGATTGTTAAATAGTGCATTAAATTGTAAGGCTCCTGTGTGGTCGAATGATCAACTACAAAAGGGAATATAACGGTATATACGGCGTATAGCTGTCTTTTTAGTTTGAAAAGTGCAGTGAAGTGACACTTACGGTATAACGAGAGTAATATGACAGCACGGCATTGTTTCAGAAGCGGATGCTATCAAGTTGCCGGAAGCTTAAAATTAGGAAGACCGACCATTTTTATTTCGTTACAGTGTTAAAAACGAATGACGTACTTACAACATAACTTTTACTAATGAATCACTTAAAACTCAGGTTATTCATTTATTTGAAGTCTGCTTATAATATATAATGGTTTCTACAATAGGTATAAGACTTTGTCTAATACACTGTAAATAACAATTGTAACTGACTCGTCGTTTTGCGATTGCGATTTTAAAACAAAGTCGCATATTGGTAAATACAGGCGTTATTCGGTAAGATCACGAGGGCATAGGGAACATTAACCTTTGCAAAAAATGCGGGTGGGGGCAAATGAACATGGGTGCAATTTCCGTTGGAGATCACGCATTTAATGCCAATGGCATTCCGAACTAAAAATGTACGATACATGCGGCTTGATCACAGGAAATTATTGTAGGCCAATAAAAATCCCCGCAAGATTAGATAAAGTAGCTGATAGGAATGATTAAGAATGTTGAATGAGGCTACAGTAAAAGTCATCTCTCATACAAAATGGAACAAGAACTTGGCAGCGGTAGTACCTCCCCGGCAGAACTTTAACAGTTCTAACGCCTTTAAAAAACACTAGTTTTAAACAAAAATATAATGGCGATACTTGACTGAACCATAAATGCTGACCTATTTTATTGGCCGTCACCCAAATTCCAGTCTTGTCAATGATAAAATTTCTCAAGAAGCAAAACATCTTAACCAAAGCATTTTCATTATTATCATCTGTTTACAATAAAAAGCCTGACCCCTCCCCAACCAAGTCTTTTGGCAAGAGTCCAAATCACAATGTACATTTCATTCACTTTTTATTCAGTGTCACTTGCATCAGCGGTTACTCAGTGGTAACGTTAATACTTTATGAGTATGTTTAGCAATTTTATCGGCCAGTAAATTTAGCGAAAGGACTTCAAGGTAATCCAAGGTTTTCTCGCTTTAAACGACTGTCGCAATAACTTTGAAAATACATTTTTATTACAATTTTATTTCGGTATCAAATTCTTGATTCCCGTTAATGTATTGTTCATCAGTCCGTTTGTATTTAATTTAAAAAAAATCTAATTTGTTGTTTATTACATTAAATTTATATTTTGTTGCCGATTTTAATTAACAGAATGTGTAATATTTTTAAAATACTTTTGATATATTGTGCGAGTTTCTAATGTTATCATACCGCCATCATATTATTTCATATCATTTAAAATTGTGCTAGGACTGTCACTGAATATAGTGACCTGCATAATGGCATACAGTAAAACAGAAATGCATCAAGAATTAGGAATTATTGTATTGGAAAGAATATTCTGAAACCTAATAGGCGAGTCAACAGATGGTCCTAAAACAATGCATTAAACCCGTCGACCCTAAGCAAATATAAACAATACCGCTCAAAATAGTACAGGTACACTAATTTGTTACCGAAATATTGACTCTGCTTTTACTTCTTCATATGGTTTCCTGAGTTTTCTGAACACGGCATTGACGCTCGTATCAGGGGAAACACATGCCGTATTAGAACTGTTGTTTACTTTCAATACTGTTTACTTACGAAGTTAACTTACAATGTTCCCTCAAAGGACAATACCACTGTACGCTGTCGACCCTAACTTTCAAACATTCTTAGAATTCCCATTAACAATAAAAGCTGACCCAAAACCAAACTGGGAGACAAGGAATAAAGATTAAAGATAAATTAGTTCTGAGTATTTAGCAGCTATTTTAAATATAACATAGTGCACTTATTCTACACATAAGTCCGCAAGATTAGAAGTGGCTATGTTTAGTGTTTGCCAACAAAAACTTACTTCTGTTTAGGAACAACGAAGCATAAGGTCAAACAATTTACATCGGAACCTACAAACGCATAACAAAATAACACCTACCTGCGATCATTCATAGCAGTTTACTCGCTAAATTAGCGCATCGAAGTACAATGAACCTGAACCTCAAGTGCATTGTACATAGCTTTTGTTACCATATCTGGATTCCTACAGGGGATTCTATACGTAAGCACTTGAGCCGTATGAATGAAAGTTGCCTGAAAGCTTCTAATACCGGCTGCTGTGACTTTTGTTCCTGGTACGAAAACAGATGAGCTCGTAAATGATGAATTCAAGAAATGATTACAAGAGTTTTATTTATTGCGTCTGCATTACTGTAATGGTTATAAATTTAGAATTTAACAAGCAGTGGCATTAGCTATTCTTTATGAATTTGTCTGCAAGTAATCCAAACATGTGCTAATGCAATTGAGGTCACCAAGACAATTTTACTTAAACGAGACTGTTACAAAACCATCAAACAATTACCTACATATTACGGCGGTGCCAAAAGTGATGGCCGGACAAATTGAACTAATCATTTTGACATTGACTTTATGGTAATTTGTCAGCTGGAATAACGGTTGGGCAAAGGATGGTTGGCGTTTTTTGTTCGAGACCCTAACGTCAGGGCTCCACATCGGATACGGGTTCAGATACAAAAGCAGGTGTATAATTTTTTGTATTCCCAGTTCAGTTTTTTTTGTGGGACTTCGATAACTTGTTTTATGAAGCGATCAATTCTTATTTAGTCTACGAATCGACGTTGATTCGGAAATCTGAAGGACTACACTTAACAAAGAGTGCATTTACCAAATACGCAACGGATTTCGTATTCTATTTCTGTTTTTATCATGTTACATCTATTATTATAATGCTGGAAACTAGTTTAAAAGTAGTCAGTAGGTTTTTATGTTTTAAAGGAAGTAATTTTAATAGAGATTTTATTATTCAATAACATAGGTAGGTACACTAATTTAGTGTTGAATTAATTGTTAAAGCCATTTAGCAGATCCGCATTGGGTGAGCGTTACTGTTCGGTTACTTCTGAATACAATCCGATGGTGAATCCGAAGTGAAAGTGACTGTCGTGACCAATAAACATTTATGGGAAAACGTAGAATTAACAACAAGTATTGGCTAGTCATGGGATCATCGTGTTGCTTAATACAGTGTATTTTACTGGGTTGGGTTCAAATATCTGTGTCTATCGTCCCTTGTATGTATTCTTTGTTTATGTCTATGGTACCCACGTCATAGGGAATCCTGGCATGGGACTTTGAAAGTGTTTCAATGTCATTGTTTCCTTAGCATTTTTAAAAAGAAAAAATCTCATACCCTTTCGGCTTTGTTATCGTCACTCAAAGTTATCCTAATTTATACATCAACCGATAAAATTTTATTGTCTCTTAAAATTAAAACACTTTTTTGGGCACATGTTTAATTTTGGGCTGAGTTTTTAATTTTAAAATTATGCAAATTGGCTGATGTAAGTAATTTATCACTTGGGGTGTGAGTATTTATTTCGTCATGTAGACTTTTTTGGCTCGAATTGTTAAGCAAAACCATTAACTGCGTTGCACAATCTATTTTTTTAATTTGTTTGTATACCATCGCCATCTTGTGGACATGTCAGAGTAAATTACACTGTAATTGGTTGGTCTGGTTTTATGAATGAAATGTTGCACAAGAATTATAATTTAAAATATTTCTTATGCCGTGATACAAAGACATGTTATTAAGTATATTGTGTGTCTTACGTTCTAACCTCCTGAAAATTAAATGGGTTTTATATTGTATTGATTACAAATAGAATTATTTGTTAGATTCTATAAAATGTAAGTCTAATAAAAATCCAACAAGATCAATATTCTATTTAGTTTTCAAACATTTTAAACACAAAATTTAATTATATGTTAATCGTGTGGCAATTACAATACTCCGATTTTAATGTTTAATTATAATATAATAAGTCGATTGCGATTTAAATTGATTTTGTTATCGATTAATTTACTGTTGTGTACTAAATCTTATCTAATTTGTTATTATTAATAAAGTACATTATATAAAAAACTGTATTTTAAGTGCGTAGTGTCACCTAATAATCCTAAAATGTTTTACTTGACCTGCGTGGGTCAGAAGAGTCACAAAATATGTTGTTGCATAAAAGATAATTTATCTGTATAAAGGATAATTTTATTATTTTTTATCTAATCACATTATTCTATACTACTGCTTTCGTCATTGTCGAATAATTATTCAGAGAAATCAGAGCTGTTCTACACAATATCATTTGCTATATTTTTTACTTGCCAACCGTCTTGTCCTCATAAAAAGTTGTGTTTATTTACCAAGTTACATAACTTTTTTCAATAATAATAACTTGTCATAACTTAGTACTGTAATATAGTTAATTGAAACAAAATCATTCAGGACAGCGGGTGGGTAGCATCCCGTGGGCGTCGGGAATTGATTATCTGTCTCGCTTACACAAAAGACGAGCGAGAGGGATATAAGATAAGACAGTATTCCCTTCACTACCGAAGGAGCGGTCGGTTAAGAGTTTTTTGTGATCTGCTCATTGCATGTCAGCGTTTGTTAAAGTGTAGTTTTTTCCTCGAAAACTTAGTAGGTTTCCTTTCCACATCACGCATGCTACAGTTTTTTGAATTCGTTATTGTATAAACTTGTGCTCTTTTGGTAAAAAGTTCAGACAATTAACCACCCCTTCTCTGTTGCCTGGACTACCAAAAATACATACAGATTGCATTTTCGAGCATCGTCATCAATGAAAAGAATTAGAGGACCTATCTATAGCGATTATAATTATTATCTTCGTATCCTTTTAAAGAATTGCATACATGGAGAAGTGTGAGATTGGATATAAAGTTTATATGGAAAAGAATTGCAGAAATCTAAAAATTAGATGTGTTAAATGTAATCTTGTAAAACTAATTTTGTTTTTATTTAATACTTTATTGTAAGTATTTAAGTATTGTAATCTTGGTTTCAGTTTCTCGGGTAAGGAGAAGGTTAAGTAATCGTTAAACGTCTCTGAGTGCGGCCGTAAGTGAAGTTCATAAAATTTGAGAAGCCCTAGAGTTCCACAAGAGGCCATGTGTAACTGGTCATGCGTACTACCTGTTAATGGAATAAAAACTGACCGAGACGAGAGTGAACCCAAATAAAATAATGAGTGCACGGTTTTATTTCGCTCGACACTAATTGAAATTGTTTCGACGTCGACGTTCGGTATCATTAAGGGTCACCGCACACGAGCCACTCGCCACAGCCACACACGCCGCCACGAGAAGCTAGCGAAAAGCTAGCTAGACATCGGAAGCACGCGACAGCCACTTGTGGCCGGTGGTCGCCAAGGGTTATAAAACCCATGCATTCAGTATCATAATGGACGTTTAGGCGTTAGTGGCCAGTGCGGGCTACCGGCATCAACCGTGTGCGGCGAATCCATTATAATTATGATGTATGAAAAGTATAGGAAATATGCCATTGGCGTCGTTTTGTGGTGGCCCGTGTGCGGCGACACTAAGTCTTTTGTCGTTATATCACTGGCTTTTCGGGTGGTTTCTATGTTTCTTTTGAATTATGTTTGTCGAAAATTTGAATACATAGAAAATGATAAGATTTTAAAACAATGAGTTATTAATTTGGCTCGGATTTTGTAAAAAAAAAGATTATGGGGGACAGAGTTATCGTATTATTTGACGTTCATCCAGTGTATACGTGTACTTTATGATGAATAAAAATTTTTGAATTTGAATTTGAATAGAGAGATCTAAGAACTCATGTTATTCACGAATCAGTGACATACGATTTTGAATCTTAAATCTTGAAGGTTAAGGTCATGTGGTTTCGTGTAAGAAAGCCATAATTATAAATTGCGTAAAGGATGTCTGACATTACACTTGCACGAGGCGAGAAAGGGACATCAGTAAACACACGGATTATTATTTCGGGCGCTTTTGCTTTTATAAAATAACATATTGAGTTTTAATACTCTGTTATGAAAAGGACAGATTTATCGAAATTTACACTAATATATAGTTCTTGGCGGCAACACTCACAAAACAGTATATTATTAATTCATTATTATTTATTATCATAACACACAAAAGCTGAATAATAAACAAAAACAGTTGTAATTTACAAGTAAATGGTAGGAAAAAATGCATATGAATTAAATGCATTCTATTATTCACGCCCCAATTAATTGTATGTAATTATTTTGTATAAAAACTTTATTCAGTGTTTTAAGTGTGTTTATTAGATTATTAGTATTAAGCCATTTGCAAATATATAAGTAAAAAAATTTGGTAGTAATTTTTATTAGTAGGTACTATTATCTACACTCTAAAATCGCTATAATATATATAAATGCTTAAATCGAAAAAACCGTTGCGTCAACGATCAAAATCTCTACCTGTAAGTCTTCATACAACTATAATAAGGTCGATCGTGCTGCTCCTCAGATAGTTTATAAAGACACTCGCCATTATCTCGGCTGGAGAAGATCTAACACCTCTAAAACACATTATCTAGTTTCCAATTATTATTAATGAAACTTTAATTAACTTTAGACCGGAGAATTCATTGAGAAGCGCTGATGGAGAATGCAAGGTCAGACTGATATTGGAAAGGCCCTTTGTGTACTAAACAATAGGTTTCAGTACTGTCAAGTTTTTGTTGTTTACGTGATTTCTTTGTTTAATAAAAGAAATTCGAAAGAAGTTAATGTTAAACTATATGAGTCTTTTAACATAATATATAATTTAACTTATGAATCTTAGTTTAGTTTAAAAAGTAAAGTAATAGGCAGTATAAAAAAAGATAATTTTAATTCATTTAAATTGTTTTTTAAATAAACACATTATAGATACTATGATAATCGTGAATATTATAATAGATACATAAAAAATATTATTAGACAAGGCAAGAATTGTAGCATGTACCTGCTACGAAGATACTAACACCAGAATTTATGTCCTATATAGTCTGTAGGTACTTCTTGTATAGCCTCATAGCCTAGGTTGCTTCTTAGACATTTTTAACGAGCACTAAAAATAAATAATATACCCATAAATATTATTATCATTGCATCTATTGGCTGGCGGTCTTAAATTTTAAGTCTAGTCACTCTTATTAAATGTAACAACCATAATATAGATTCTATGCAATTCGTTAAAATGTTTATAGATTTAATATGTATAAAAATTAAATTGTTTTTTGCATAACATAATCACGCGTTCCTGTCCCAACCTACCTAAGTAATATAATTTTTTAGTTTTGTTCCTAAGCCCAATTTTATTGTGCCTTTTATTTAGCAAAATCTAATCATACCCGTATCGAAGACCGTCGGGAACAGCAGACAAATTATTATAAAACTTTTAACTGATTCATTTAAATGATTGATTTTCCCTAACCAACCGTATTTAAAATGTTGTTGCTAATAACATGGTTTAATATAAGTACATGTCTGTATGCAAAGTATCGTTGCTAATAAATTGGTTAAGAACAAGCCTCTTAAAACTTTATTGGCTGTGTCATTCACGACATGACCCCGGGCCGGGTAAGAAAATTATGACATCTCCTTTGGCGCCATAATACTCGTACTATTGCGAAAAAACAGTGGAGTGACGTTGAATACATCAAAAGACAGGAATCGGGAATTTAATGAGCTCTACCCAAAGGCACGTACAATGATGTAGGTACATGCTTAGTAATGGAATTTCATTACTAAGACTCTACGTTCCGTAAGCTTCGGTACTTTTTTGGTTCCACTGTAAATGTCGTTACCTACTAACGCTAAATTTCAGATCAGTTCAGTTTTTCAGTTCAGATCAGTTTTTTATTTAGGCATGCGTGAAAAACCTACAAATGAAATTAAACTATGTTAAGATTTGTCATAAGATATTTGTATACACTGGATGAGCGTTAAACAATACGGTACATCGGCTTTAGACGCCCTTTTGGCTAAGGTAGGCCGGGGAAAAAAGTCGGCGAAAATAAGAAGCTTTCGGCACACCTTTAAAATTAAAAAAAATGATTATGAATAATATATTATATTATGTAATATATTACATACATACATATTATGTAGGTACCCAAATCATTACCAGTTTA
>DWQL01000595.1:0-14331 GCA_018231265.1 Noctuana haematospila | reverse complement strand
GGCGGGGCCCTGCGCCGAGGCGGCGCTCTGCCGAGCGCGCCGCCGCCGCCGCACCCGCCTTGCTGCCCGCTGCACTCGCACCGGCACCCGTACCCGCCGCACCGCCTGTCTCCTCGTCCTCCTCCTCCTCTGGGTCAAATTTCAGCATCAGCTGTTTGAACTGAAACAATATAATTCAACTAATAAGACCTGGTTCTGACATGCCTTCAACCCTTTTTATGTTCCACTGCTGGGCATGGGTCAATTATGGTTTAGATTCTCAAACATATCAATCACTGAATTTGTTAAGTATTTTTCATAAATTTATAATACTCTATACAAAATTGTATCTTCTCGTACCTCAAGATACTCGTCTACGAGTCGTCGACGTCCACGTTCGTCAAGTTCGTCATCGACGTCGTTGGCCTGCAGCTGTGCGATGGTCGCCTTAGGCTCGAACTGCGGCGCATGTCGCCGTGACACCGCCTTTTCGTACACTTTTACGCTTTCTGACGGCGAATATTGACTGATTTTTCTGTAAATCAAATAAAAACGTTACATAACATTTATATAAAAAGGATATTGTAAAGCTTAAAATAGCACCGTGGCCTAACCTAAATGCTAAAAGTAAGACATGTGCTTAACATAATATCGCATAATGGATTGACCGTAACGTAGATGTACGTACAAATTTGGTGGCAGAAATGTTTTCCTGCTTCTAATAATCCGTTTATGTGTTTGCTTCTTAATGCTGATAAATAATTTTTAATATATTGTGGATGTGTATGTGTGTGCGCGATGTGGGGTAATATAAAAGTAAAGGGCATACTGACGCGTCGGTGAAGCCGTAGAGCTGCTTGAGGTGCTGCTTAAGCACGAGCAGCAGCAGGCAGCCGCGCGCCTGGCGCATGGCGTCGCGCAGCGCGCGCGTGCCTTCCGGCAGCCGCACCACTAGCGCCTCCGCCTCCTCCTCATCCTCCTCTTCGTCCAGCGGCTCCTTTTCTTCGTTGCTTGTTTTTAACAACCCCTGAAAAGCGTACGTAAGTCAACCCACGAGGGGTGACAGTTTGTTTAGCTTTCTAGGTACAAATAAACGGGTCGGGCCCCATGAGCATATTTTGTAAATTATAATCCAGGTCATTGAGGTTTACTAATGCGAAAACAAGAATAATTAATTATATATTTACTTACCTCGCGAAAAACTTGTAATAGATTCGATCCAGATGTAGAAATAATTATGTCAATATGATGTATAATAAAAAGAGGTTCATCTTGTACTTGAAATGGAAAATAGCTTAAATTATCAGCCAGGTACAACATTTGTTCCAATGGAGCAGTCTGAAACAAAGATAACTCTTAATTGTATGTATTTATATAATTTAGATCTTTTTATATAAGATTATGCCTCCAACCCTTTTTTATATCCCACTGCTGGGCACGGGTCTCTCCCCACAACCGGGGAAGGCCTGGAGCATACTAATACTGAATCGTAATATCCATTAATCATAGCTACATCTTAAAAATAGTAAAAAAAGTAATACGATTTTTTTATGAGTATTACGTATTATTTTATAAGTATGAGTGAGTATATTAAAGTTTACTAATTTAGTGTTATGTGGCTTCAAATACTGGTCCACTCGTTTTATCTACATATTCTATACAAATAAAAATAATCTAAAGCTCACCGATACGTCGTCGAACTGCTTCAATAAAGACAACACGAGCGCCCGCCGCTGCGGCCGCGTATTGCGCAGAAGTGAGTATAAAAAACCATTCAACGCAGTGGGTAGGTCGTCTTGATCTTTTTTCCTAAAATACAATATGATATATCACACTCATTATAAAATTTCCGCATTAAAAAAATCTTCAAAATAAAGGGTCCATATAGAGAAACCCATAAAATGGTATAAATAGACGTTTATTTTAATTGCATTTAGGCAGTCAAAGTCGTCAAGAACTGAAATTAATATACTGTTCATATCATTATTTGTAGTTAAATTGTATAGTAGTATAGTATTAGTTAAAATTTATAATAAAAATAGTTATAATTAGTATTATTTAAAAAATATCATACCTAAAACCTCTAATAAGATTTTTTCCTTCTCGTTGTAATATTTTCTGCAACTGATAAGACAATCTTATGCCGACCTGTGCTTTCATATGTATAAATCCAGGATATTTCTTATCAATCTCCTGAAGATGCTTGTCAGCTGTGTGTGATACTGTTACTTCTGTGTCTGTGCTCATACATATTAAATATGGAACAATCTAAAATAAAATTAACATGTTTGTTTAACATTCGTGATTTAATGAAGTTAATATAACTTGAATTTTTTTTTCATGTTGAGTTCTGCAATTAATAGACATTTACATCAATAAATGAAGTTGATCTTGGTTATATGAGCAAAAAAATCCACATCTGTATTAAAGTGGATAGGGCTGGTACTTCCACTTAGTGTATCAACTTAATAGGCGCCTCATTAAATCAACAACTGAATGGTGCTTTTGCAAAATTATGTATTAAAGTACAAAATAATTATGAGAAATGTAAATTATTATGAACTTAATAATAAATTTACCTGAACCGGATGCACTAGACCCTGCGCTAATACTAGTTGAACGACTTTCATTGCACTCGACCTTACAATTGTACTCCTATGGAGAAAAGAGCCTAAGATCTCCTTTAAATACAACTGAATAACTGTTGACGCCATACCAGATGATACATCACCCATTTCTTTCAGGTTTTCATGTTTCGACCGTTTTGACCCTAAAATTAAAAATATATTGTTTAAAACGATATTAATAATAGATCTTAATATTTATGTTCCTGAATATTAAAAAATACTGCTAGTATATGTACTTACACTCTCTATCCTGCCTGATCATCCTTTGTTCCTCCTCTTGTAAGTACATTTCAATGTTTCTTAAAACATCCGCCTTCATTTCTATAGGCGCCAGGTCAGATGTAAGTAGTTGATGGTAGAATTCTTTAAGTTCTGGCCGAAGCATAAACTCATAATGCCTTACACACACAGAGCCAAGTGCTTTGAGAGTGTGTGAAACGAAATCCTCATCTTCTAAGCCCACGAAAAACATAAGGGTGTTATACACTTGCTCTTTTATGTCACTCTGTAAAATAAGTTGATTAGCTGAGTACAAGAGGATATTGCTTGAACTGTTTGTATTAATAATCTCTACATTAACTTTTTACATAAAAAATGTATGTGCTCTAAAATTATTAGTAAAGTTTTGTCTATTCATAAACGGTCTTTAAGCGTCACAGCCACACTGCAC
The DNA here is from genome assembly GCA_018231265.1 of Noctuana haematospila. Lineage (NCBI taxonomy): Eukaryota > Metazoa > Arthropoda > Insecta > Lepidoptera > Hesperiidae > Noctuana > Noctuana haematospila. The sequence continues at coordinate 11,055 of DWQL01000595.1, read as the reverse complement.
ATCACACACTGTTATTTATGATTTCAACTTGTATGTTTTATATTAAAAAAAAATCATACTGACCGATAGACCTTCTATAACTTTATTGTCCATAAAGTCAAAGTATCGTAGCAGCAGTCCAACTATGAACAAGGCCCGCCGGAAGTGCGGCCGCGAGTGTAAGGTACGCGTCATTTCCGGGTTGCGTTGCCAACTGTGCTTCCACTGAAGTAGAATTCCTGGCGAATTTAAACATATTAAAAAGGTTCTACTTATTACCTAAGGCAGAGGTGAGACATTTAATATAGAGTGTAGTCTGTTGATACCAAGTATCGACAAGTACCAATAGCTAGTGCTTAGGTAATCTAGATTCCTGTATTCCTGAGTGATCATTAGATGAAAATCATACCATAGTACTTATTGAAAACGTCCCGAATGAGCTTGTAGTTGTGCGTAAGGTTATTGACGATGGCGGCGAGGCAGGCGATGCAGGAGGCGATGACGAGCTGGCCGCGCTGCAGGATAAGTTTGACGGCGTCCTCCTCCAGCTGCGCGAGGAACACCTCGCTCGGGTGCTCCATCAACGGCACCACTAGCTCAAGCGTCGACGCTACCGTCGACATTATCTGCTGCTCATACTGATTCTGCAACACATTTTAAATTATTCGTAATAAACCTTATTGATTAGTATTATTCAGTTAACCTTTTAGTTAAAACTCGATCGGAAATACTCCTATTACTGATTATATTAGGGTTCTTGTTGACAGTTTTTTATACTAACTTTTAGTGAATTTATTATAAATGTAAGTTTATAACTGTATACTAAAATGTTAAAAATTACTTATTTACGAAGCAGTGTTAAGACAATATCAACCTATTTACTATTTTACTAACCTTATCTTAAAGGTTTTTACATAACATTATTTATCAGTTAAAGCTCGAAATTATAGAAGGACAGATGCCTAGTGTTATATTTACAATATTGTAGCAGTATTTTTGTGAAAAACTGCTTTTATCACTTAATGCATACCTGACATTTCAAACTTAGGTATGGTTGCAATGTTAACGCATGGTTAACCAGCAACTGAGGCCTAATTTTCGCAAATAAATGCAACGTGGAAAGGCACGCTAAAATGCGTTGCGATGAGCCAGTACCTAAAGCAAAAAAAAACGTATTTTGAAAATATCTGTCGTACAAAGTTTACATCATTATATTATAATTAAATAGGCTTACCATCCGCACTGGTCTCTTCTAACTGTAGTAAGTTTTCAATAAGACAATCAACTATCTGTTGACAGGCTACTAAAAGTGATTTAGGCGGTTGATAAATAATTTTTGTTGAGTCATCCTTATCTTCCTTAGGCTTAAATAGCTGAAAGTAGAAATTGCAATTATTACTTATAATAAAATATGTAAGTGGAAATTAAATGTTATATCGAATGCTTAAAGCAAAATATATCGTTGGTTGTGTGAAATAATTTCAAATATATAATATAAATATATAAATAATAATATAAATAAATAATATAAATTCATCATTTAAACGTCAGTTTTATTGGCAATAAATGATTTGGTTTGTCTGCCCAGGGAATCGAACCGACGACAATTAGGAAAATACCAGAGTTCTCCACAGCTTGTGATCCCATTTGGTGATTACATTATGTTGGTGGATGTGTACTTACATATTACTAAAATGAGACTTACGGTAGTCAGCAGCTGCTGAAACCATTCCAACCCCATATCCCTGGAAGATATGACAACATCAGTGATGTTGAGAACTTTCCTGGTAAGCGGGTCCGCCGTGGCGGCAGTCATGTCGAGGGTGCCCGGCCGCGACGAGTTGGCACACGGACTGAACCACATGTTCTGAAATACTTCCATCACTAGCTTCCTTATACCCTCCTCGTCGTTCACCCGCCTAATCATCTTCACACAGATCTCTGGAATTTTCGGAAACTCTGGGCATTCTATACAAATGTCCTTGAGAATTTTTATCACACGCTTCCGGACGGAAACACCAGTATCCTATAACAATATTAATACAATTTTAATATGTTTGATAGCACATAGAATTGTATAGGGTAAATCTAGCGGAAACTTACCAGTATTCTATTCGAGAGCATTCCATAATACTTGTCAATAAGATCAGGCCGACTTAGCACGAACTTGCCTACAAGATCGACGGCAGCTTCTCGTACGGCGGTGGATTGGTCGAGAAAGGACTTGTTCACTCCAATCTGCATGTCAGGCCGAGCAAGCACTGCCGGATCCGCTTCAACGATCATCGTCAAACACTTCATGGCTTTAGTACGAATCGCTATTGTATTCTCGCAAAGAATCACCAATATCTTCCGCAGATACCTGTCAAAACTTTGCGAGAACGATCTTTTTGAAGCTAAGTACTGAGATATTAACTCTGCTCCACTGTAGTCGATATAAGACTGCATCACCTGTACCTGTGTACCACCTTGATACCGAAATGGCCTTATTTTTTCAAGAAAAAAGGTTTTCCGACGCTCTATCGTTTTGAACCTTTCTGCTGACATGATAGCGGTAGAATTGTGTTTCTTATCAGACTTAGATTCCTTTATGTCTGTATCACTGTCGTCATCTGCCTCAGATTCCTCTTCACTCGTTTCAACCTTGTACCGCTTCTTGGACTTGTTTTTTGGCCTTTTTGTAGGGGAAGAGCTTTTAGGTTGTACTACCATATCTCTATACCATTGCGTAATGTAAAAATGTCGCGCTCCATTCCACGCTTGGTCCTTTTGTCCATTGATTGCCAGGTAATCGAGTAATACGCGCTGTAGAAATTCTGTCCTTTCTTCGTCCTCGTCAAGACCATGTGTGAGGGACTATAACAAAAACCACACAATTAAAATAAGCACATAAGTATGTACTGCATACCATGATTATAATTTGTGATGAAATTTCTACAGTCACTAATGCAATAATTTATGGGCAGAATATTATTATGTTGCCGAGAGATATGAGACTTAACATCATGGAGAACTCTCAGGTATATGAGTAGCAAACCAGCATGCGGGCCACCTGATGTGAAGTCGTTACTGCAGCCCATGGACATCCACATGGAGGCATTGCTATTCAAGAGGATGAGATGAGTTGAGATGGTGATCTGAGATTGTCTCTTCAAATACAGTGTGTCCAGCCGCAATCCTCCCCAATCAAAACACAAGTACTTGCTAAAAGATTTTCTTCACGGTGGGTTATGAGGGCAGCAGTAGGACCTCCCCAAGCGACCTTTGTAAGCTCTACCACCACCTGGCTCAATGGCAATCGATAATGCACATAATATAGAAGGTATAGCCGGTGGTATTATACCTGATGTTGATTGCCGTCCTTCTCCTCCTCGGCGCGGATGTCACGCACGACGGCGTCCATGGTGGAGAGCTTAGCGCGAGAGTGCACCGTGTCGCGCCGCAGCCGCGCCGCCACCAGCCCCAAGTACTCCAGTGACGCCACGCGCACTGACATTTCCATCGACTTGTCCGACATGTACTTCACCTGTAGCCAACCACAACCTTCAAGTATGCTTCAAGGGCTCCAAGCTATTTCTTTTTTTGTTAAGTCGGTTTCTGTTATACTCTGTTGGTTTACAACATCGTGGCAACAGATGACGGTTCGTAAAACCTTAAAAGGCTCAACTACAGTACTAAAGGTGTGGAGAGTCCACGAAGAATCCTTTATATCAGATATGATGCCCTGCCCGTAAATATCATTGAGATACGGATCTTTATGTCCTCACCGTGGTGATCATCGCTGTAGCTGAACACACAAACAATACTATGCGGACGAAATAGTAACCTTCCATTTTAATTAGCACGCTTAAGCGCTTTACCTTCACGTTTCTGAACGTTAATTCAAAACAACACGTTGTGATAACGAAATTCATCATTTAAACATCAACCCAACTAGGATTTGAACCCAAAATAAAATAATAATTATACGCGTCTCTACAAGCTTGGTTGAAAAATTCAACTTTTATATCTCCTACTTATTTTTAAAACTAATTGAAGTTACGATAATAATTTTAAAATACTCACTAGCATAGTACCAAGGAGACTCAACAGCAACTCTGTGGCGGGCCACTCGGGTTTGTTAACAGTGGTAAGCAAGTCATGGACGAAGTTCTCAAACAGGGGCCTGAAGTCCACCTCCTCGGACCGACTTCGACACTTGTTTAGGAACGACGTGAGAAACGTACCGCCCACACTGATTGCCGCTTCATACTTGGATATTATAAGAAGATCCTTATCTACATGCTAAAAATAAAAATGTTTAAAATCAAACACTAATTAAATCTCGCAGTGACAAATGTATTTTATATATTACTGTGGAACTTTAAGTCTTTACATCCGTTAATAATAATAAAAAATATTTCGAATGCTTTATCATTATTTATTTTGTGAGGTTTTGACTGCAACTGTGGTCAGCCTGAGTAATGTAATTATAATATTTGGTCTGATTGCTTTGAAAATCTTTTAGATCGTTATTTCTAAACTTATAATAGATTTGTTTGGAAGCCCTAATAGATTATCACATATGTGAATAAATATCTTGTTCTTACAATATTATACTATACTACATAAATATATGTATTAAATTGCATTCAGTTGAATATAAAATGTACTATTTTACTTACTTTTTTATTATCAGTATCAATGTGCTGCTTGTCTTTGTCCTGAGATTTACATAAAGATTCTGGCAAAGTGACGACGCACTGAACGAGCTGTAGTACGAGTGCCGTCAACATCTGTATGTGCTGATCGGAACTCAACTGGAATGACCGCAGGTTGTGCTTTGAGCTAGGTATCCGCGCTATAGATGCCAGTATGTCTTCTAGTAGAAGACGTCTATGTTGCTCATACTTAGTGAATATCTGTTGAGGTATAATTAGTGCATAAATATTATAGAATAAATATGTCATTCATGATTTTTATGTCACGTAAAATTTTAATTGAATGCTAATATAAGGTGAGTCATGCAAGTAATTGTTTTTAATTAATTTTGAAGTGTTCGTAATGTTTCTTTAAATAAAAATAAAGCAGTTAAGAAAAAACTTTACACATAAGAAACTCATGGAAACACAGGAAAGAAACAATAAGAGTAAATAAATAGGTGACCGTGGTGACGAGCTTGAGCGCAGAGAGCTGTAGCTCGCTAATGTTCTCAACGAAGAAGGGCGAGACGCCGACAGTGGAGGCGTGTAGCACGGTGGTGTCGGTGAGGTGGTGCGCGGCGAACAGCTCGGCCAGCAGCGTGACGCACTCGTGAACGTGCGTGTAGAGGTCGCGCACGGCACGCGTCGCCCCCCCGCCGCCGCCCGCAGCGCGCCGCGCGCCGTGCGACGCGCCTCCGCCGCGCCTCTTGCGACCGTCCACTGGAAACATACCGCTATTGAAGTACGGGACAAACTGCTTCCACTCCCGACTCACGACCAAGCAGAGTACTTTATTAATTCATTTAATATTTTATGAATAACAAACAAGCATAAAGTCCACCTTATGTTAAATGATCAATGCAACCCATCACATCCAATCTCAAATAGGAGAAAAGTCCTATCTGAGGTTATACTTGGAGGCATTGCTCATGAGGACTGAGATGATTGCCGAAAGTATCGCATCCAAAGTCCTCAATCGAAACACAAGAACTTGCCATAAAACTTGCTTCACGGCGGATTAAATAGAATAAGCACATACAATTAATAATTACGATGTCTCACCTTTCTTTTTCGATGTCGTTTGAATACTATATACAGGGTCGTAAACACAATAGATGGTGTTGTTAAGTTGAAACTTGATGAACATAATAATTCTATCGATAACGTCTTCTAAAAATATGCGCTTCGGCATGCTTGGAGAGGTCATTATGTACAAGGAAGTAAGGCTAGCATCCGACGCGCACATGACCCGTTCTAGTGCAGATTCCATCCACACTTGTCGCATTTCTTCACTATCCTCCTGCAAATTTAATGAAGAAATTAATTATAATATTATCTTACATTATAAAATCAAGACTATTTTCATAGTATTTTAATACTTACAGGGTCGCTTACTAGAGACATTTTTTCGGCGGCTCTTATATTTTTTTCTAATATGTTTAGTAATCTTACTAATCTATCAGCCGGTATAGCTTCCATAGCACCAAGATTCTTTAACTTTGCTGCTTCTGAACACAATTCCTGAAGTTGATAACGTGGCAGTAGCAGCTCTTCCGGAATATCAGATCCCTCTGGAAACATCATGTCGAGGTTAAAGTATCTCCAAAACTATTATATCGCCTTAACATTAATTAATGATTTAACATTTATTTTGTACTAGTTGTGCCCCGCGGTTTCACCCGCTTTAAAAATGTTTTCTCAACATTTCCCTTCACTGCTCTGCTCCTATTGATTGTAGCGTGATGAAAAGTATACTATAACCAGCCCAGGAGTATGAAAAATAATTGTACCAGGTTTCGTTAAAATCCGTCTAGTAGTTTTTGTTCCTATAACGGTTATACACACAGACAGACGTCTGTCTGACAAAAATTTTACTGATTGCATTTTTGACATCAGTGTCGATCCCTAATCACCCCCTGATAGTTATTTTTGAAATATATTTCATGTACAGAATTCACCTCTACAGATTTATTATAAGTATAGATAATACATTTTATACCCCAGCTCTGGCACATCGTCACTATGTTATGCACGATCCATTAAATGCAATTATTTAATAGGCTTTACAAAAACGAGAGTCTGTACAAGTACGAGTACGTAGCAGATGTTTCGCGGAATGCTTTTATAGTCCACGACACGATTAAGAATATCAATATAGCTACGCTTTCTAAAACATGTAGCTCATTTTTTAAAACCTTTCTGGTGTTGCCTTATTGCCTCTGTTCCCACAGAAAAAGAAGATAAGTAGAGGGAAGTGTCTTAACAGTATTATAATGTGTTATATTTAAGCCCATAGCAAAATATATGGCTCATTTGCTATTGATTAATTGTGACGTGACTAGGGAAAAAAAATGAATAAAATTGATGTTGGTTGGGAAATGTCACCTATTGTTTCTTTTCAACCAACCATAATAATTATAATTTGTGAAGTTACCACGCTTGTTTTCGTACTAAAAAATTGAAGGTGCACTTTCTGTCATTTCTTCTCTCTAAGAAAAAAGAAAGAAAGAAAAAAAATTACATATTTGTCACGAACAAGGACAATTACATGCAAAAACAATTTACACACGAAGTTACGTAGGCACTCAGCATTAAGTTCCATGTTAGTCTCATCTTTCAGGCTTTCTTTACAATAAACCTTACAAAGTCCGTGCAGTCTAAATGCCCGCATCTCAGATTATGCGGCATAACAGTACCACCAGGTGCGATGCGGGGAGTGCAAATAAAAATACATGCAAAGTAAACGCAATGCAGTTTTCGTTTACGAGTTTATGGTGCGAACCGAATTTGTATGGGTTTTATGTATGTCCTTTAAAGATATCTATTTATATCACCTTTAATAATAAAGGGCAGCTTTTTTCTATTTAACATAGCTGTTTTTGCGTCGTCAATTACTTATATTTTTAGCATGTCTATTGTCTATATAACGCTTTATACTCACAGCCCCACACTTGGATTGCCTGTGTCGTGGGTGCCATGGACACAAACAAAGACAATTACACAAACACCCAGACTGAAAACAGAAATCTAAATTTATCATTTAGTTTTCTGCCTCGCCGTAATAATCCTATATTGTAAATTCTCAAAGATACCTGAGCTATAGATAAAGAAAATGTTTACAGTGTTATGTATGTGTACTAAATAAATAAATAAATATGTTAAAACCACGGAACTAAGAGAGAGAAAAAATACCAGAAAATGCCCCGACACTTTTTTAGTATAGAAACAAGCGTGGCAACATCAAACACTGTATGATTGGATAGAAAAAGAGCTAACTTATTAAAGTCAAAAATCTTTATTATAAAACCCGAAAAAATATGTTTTAAATTAATTTTAAAAGCACAAATTGATGGCTATAAATCTCCTTTAATAGAAACGATTTTTCAAAATTAAGTGCTCATTACTTACAAAACCTTTACAGATAGCGTTCTTGTCTATATCTGAATAACATCCATCTAGTACTGAGTTGAGCATGTTACTTATCAATTACGGATCCCAGGTGGATGGTACTCACATTTTTATGTTAGTAGGATTACGGTTTAACTGTACTACCAGGTGGGACCTAACCGGCTTCATGCCATTTAACTCGTAAACAAACAAGCGAATAACACTCTTATTACTACTCAATAAAGCTTAGTACGCCATCACGAATATCCTTCGAGAGTGATATCGAGTCTGGGCAAATTGAATTTTATCAGGAAGGCATAAAGTTGGTTTTAGAAAACCGGTAATTTTGTCCCGGTTATGCATAAAACACTAGTTTAATTGTGTATACTTTAATTAGACCAGTCATGCAGGGTTTTTATGTTGCCTATCCACAATGTTGTCCGATTCGACGATAAAGGTATTGCTTTAAGAATAGACACCGGTTGTGACAGTTTGAGGCATAATATGCTATAAGCGATCGTGCTGGGTGACCGCTAGTGGCAAATTTCAAAACGCAGAAACATTAAGCAGGCTCTTCTCCCCATTAATGTTATAAAAAAGCTTTATTATCTTTAACTGTAATAACGTCTCACACTCACAGCCCCATACTAAGATTCCCTGTGTCGTGGGTACCATGGAAACATAAAGACAACTACACAAAGACCCAGACCGGGAACAGAAATCTAAATTCATAATTTTTTTTTTTTTTTCATTTTTGCATGCCTTAGCGGTCAGAACATGGAGATATTAAATCTATGAATGTAAACCTTTTATTACCCATGTTCATGCAAATAAATATTTTTGACTTTGACTTTGAAATTTCCGCCGCTCGGAATCGATTCCAGGACTCATCTCTAATCATCTCTTGTCCGTTAAACTTTGTCGGAAGCATTATTTTTAACATAGCATCCAAAATTGCAACATAAAAAGGTAATAATAAACGGACACAGACATCGGACATTACTTCACGACACTAAATAAGTTACGAGTGTATGTGCTAGGTACCTATATACACTCAAAAAGGCGGGCGCCCAGACAACAAAGACACCTAAATCATTCGGCGAGACGGTCGCTTTATTAACAAAATTTTACAACATTCAATATCACGCTAAATGCACAATTTATATTGCAATGTAGATACATAATATCTTTTATAATACCTAATATAATACATTACTATTATTCAGAAGTTTAAATAATGAATTTTAAATTTCTGTTCCCTGTCTGGGTGTTGGTGTAAGTGTCTTTGTATGTGTCCATGGCACCCACAACACAAGGAATTCTAGTATGGGGCTGTGAGTGTGAAGCGTTATAAAAAGAAAGAAAGGAATACATATTTTTATATATATAGCATTTATGAAATGAAAATGTTTGTGAGGGTGCATCGATGTTTAACAAACACACTTTCACGCTAAAACTATGTTGACAGTACAGTAAAGTTCAGTAATTAATATAAAACACATAGACTACAATTTATAAAGATTTTGTGTCGTTTGGTCATAATACAACGATAAATATCAAGTAAGTTGGATAAATTTTTGCTCTTTGGTGTGCCTAAACAGTTGTAAAATCCCACTAATGAGGCATTCACGTCTAAGCACAGCAATTATTTTCCAGTTTAAGTTTTCAAAACTACGGAACAAAAACCTGCATTATTTTGTTGCATCATTCGCATGCTTTCAGCTATGTCCGTATTGCGGACTTTCAGTTTCAAACTGCAGGCGTTATATTAATTATAAAGTTGTTTAGGTTTTTAACAAGAATAAAAACAAATAATTATAACTCGCGTAACTTAATGCAAATTTAAGACTTATATGATTTTCTCATGGATGGCCATTATCAATTTAAAATGGGGCTATGTACACGGAAAGCACCAGCTTTCGAATAAAAAAGTAATCATCAAAATCCGTTTACCCAATCGAAAGATATGAGGTAGCAAACATTAAAAATAAAACCAGACGAATTGAGAACCTCCTCCTTTTTTTGAAGTCGATTGAAAATTTTGTATACTTATTGATAAAATTACAAACAAAGTTACCTAAGCAACACTGTTATAATATTATAGTCACTATAAAAGGAAGTTCAAACACCCGCAGAATTGGATGTAATAAAACTTTGAACTAATTTGCCGTCATATCGCGAAAGTTACGTAAACATGTCGCGAACTGGGCTATCAGAGGTGAACGCCCGATAAGGATATTGGACTGAATCACGCACTTTTTATGTGTGTTTACGTGACTGATAAGAATTGCAGACGGATCTAACATGTCTGGGAATAGACGTGTTGCAGATATATATAAAAATTCTGTAAAATTTGTTAATTCCTAGAAAAAATACTTGATATAAGGCCTAAAAAGTATCAACTACTTTAGAAGTTACAATTACTGTTACTGTTGTTGTTGATGTTTATTTGTATGTTTGTGATCTCGTTTATGCGTATCGAATGAGCATGGCCGCCTGACGTTAAGTGGTCACTACATTAATCATACCAACGCAATGTACCTTAACAACCTTAATAACATGAATTTAAATTTAAGCAGGCGTGATTTAATGTTATCAGTTCAGAAAATGTTTTTTCATGTATTAGGTACGGTTGCTACAAATATTTTCTATTTGATAATTTAATGGGGGACAGACGATTTCCGGCAGGATTTTGAGCTATAGACATGTGTATGAGGTACATTTCGACGTCGTTTTGTAGATAGGTAATTGATTTTTTTTTAATAATTTTTAAATTACAAAGTAATATTAAACAATATTGATGTAAACATATTAAATAATCGGTGCGAACCTAGCAATATATAAATTTTCGCCCTTATTTGAATCTCTCGCATAATTCATGCCTTCAACCCTTTTTATGTCCCACTGCTGGGCACGGCTCTCTCCCCACTACCGGAGAAGGCCTGGAGCATACTCCACCACGCTGCTCCAATGCGGATTGGTGAAAAAAAAGGCTTTAAATAATAAA
>DWQL01000594.1:0-14342 GCA_018231265.1 Noctuana haematospila | reverse complement strand
GCAGGTTGGTGTTATTCTTACAAATTCAAATCCAAGAATTTTTATTCATCATAAGGTATACACTAGATGAACGTCAAATAATTCGGTACATCGGCTTTAGGCGCCCTTTTGGCTAAGATAGGCGGGGAGAATTCAGGAGAAAGAAGAGATTTCAAGGTAAAAAGCAGACTTCAATTATTTCTTTTGTATGTACAACTTTAACATCATCAGTTTATTTACTGGTTTATATTGAAAATGGTTAGGTACCCAATAAAATTATTGTAAAAACAAATTGTTTGGCTCATGTAAGAACGCGTCAAAACTGTACAAGGGCTTAGTAAGCATGATTTTCACAAGAAGCTAACTTTCCACTTCCTACTTATGAAGGAAGTAATAAATCGTCCAAATTATTCAATGTTGACCGAAAATTCTTACAGAAGTCGCATTTTTAGAATTTATTGTGGTTATTCATATTCATTGACTTCTTAAAAATTTGTCGTAAGAGCCTTTAAGAGAAAAGACCTACCTCTTTACGGACTTCAAAAAAGGTTCCATGTTCGTTATGGCCCTTATTCTTTTTTTGTATGACGGTATCTATATCCTATTGGGTTGTATTATATCCTATAGGATAGGATATAAATAGTTGGGACTATTTCGAAATTTGTTGCATAAAAACAATAAATAGCAAACAGCAAGTGCGGTATAACCTCAACACCTAGTTAGTAGCTATGTACCCAGCGCCGTTCCTAGCCTTTGATTACAATAGAGGGAGATTGTCTTTCAGCGCGCCCTTTGGTTGGTTATGGTAAATCAATAATAATTACCAAATTTAAAAAAAATCTATAGCAAAACAGAACAATCTTTGCCTGGCACCTGGATCGACCTCTACTCTCAATATACCCCAGGGCCGGTGCTGTACGTACCAAATATATTCTGCTGCCAATACTACAGCAAAAAATCTATATAAGTACCTATACATCTTAAGTTCAAATTAAGCTTCTAAAATGTCTGGGTACTTTTGAGTTAAATTTTCAGTTCCTTCAACGACTGAACAAGAAAAGTATCTATCTATACTTATGCCGCGAACAAAAAATTAAGTTCCGATTTATCGGACCTGAACCGATTCAATCGAGGCGCCGCCGGGAAAATAAGTTTGCAAGAGCTACCAAAGATTTTCAATAGATTTACCACAGAAAAAGTTTTGAGGGTTTGAAATTAATTTGATTCTATTCTGTTCGATTTATTCGTTTTGGACGATTTAATAGGGAATGGATCTCCGTTACTTTCTTAGGCAAAAATATGTTGTCGTATTTAAACAGAAAGGGAAAACATGCTTCTACGTTAATTTAAAATAGAAATGAATCGCAGATGTTTCACCCTGAACATTAGGCTGAATTAGAGTGCGGAAGGCGTGTGGCGGAGGCTGTCACCATAACCGAGCCGAGTTAACCGCTTCTCCGAGAGTAATTACACTGAACTTCATTTAACTTCCGCATCTCAGTCCAAATACAAGTACCACTAAGCACTGTGCTTTACTTAGCCCGTAACAAAACGATGCAATTTTAAATAACGACCCAGTGCGTCTAAAACGTATATTACTTCAGCTACGCCATGCCATTTTATTTCATTTTGAACGCGTTAGGCGAGAATAAATTTGTTGATTAATTTGTTTAGGCCGTATTTACGTTACAGTCTAAGATGTTAAAAGAACGGAAAATTAATATCTTTCGTCTTGATTGTTTCCTCTAGGGGAAAGGAAAAATGGAGTGTTTATTTAATAAAGCAATTGTCATAAATTTCATAAGAGGATTGTAGCTTTAATTTAATTCAATTTGATGTTAATCTTAACTAAAACTATAAAGAAATAGCCCGAATTTTGTACGTTTTTTTAGATGTGTAGGATAAATTCTGGAAGTGTATATACTATACACACATGTAGACACACACCTTGCTTAAATAGAGTCATTCATGTGTTAATTTTTAATCAGATTGTGGTCATAAGTTTTCAAACAGTTTACAAACTGACGAGTTATAAAGTAACTTTTAAAATTTTACATTGACATATACATATTATTGTCACTGAAATATACGTAGTAAAACGTATTTCACCTACAACAGAGACTAGGCGAGATAAGTCTCGTGCAAAACCCCGCGGGAACGGCACGAGCGCATCACGTACCGGAAATTAAAATAACTCTTTTAAGCAAGCACACTACATGGAATGAATGCTTTGCTACTTCACTTAGTAAATAGTGCGCTTAGATTTCGTTTTGTCCACCACCAAAATAATGAAAGACGTTTTAAAAGTGTACGAGGGATTTTTGATAAGAGATTATAGTATTAGGATTTCGTGGTTAAAGATAAGAATATGATGTTGGTTTAGGAATTTAGGACTACCTCTTTATTCTAGTAATAGATAGTAGAAATCTAAATTAGTCAATTAAATTATTGCCCTGCTGGAAACCGAACCAGAATTCTTCAAATTATAACCACCACTCCAGACAAGTCTTCTAACGTTTAGATGTCTTATTGTTGAGAAGAGCTTGTAGCTTTAAATCCTTATTAATTTAGTCTAGATTATTTTTTTTGGTAAATAAACCCGTAATTATAAAGAATTTAATCTGAGTCACTCATCATCGTCTAGACGCATCCGACGCGACGCAGGAACAAAGAGAGCATGATTTATTTATGGTGCATTCGTTCTTCAAAAAAGGAATCGCAATGCGTTCTTTAAACAAGAAAGGGTGCTTTAAATCTATTTAGCTTCGACGACATGATCGGTATTGCAATGATTCTGCAAAGAGACAACAACTATTCTACAAACAATATTCTTCAATCACACTAAACTTGTTGTAATCACATTAAAATTTCAAAATCGGTTAAAAATGGATGGAATTATGATATACGAGTAGAACTACAAACATACAAAAAATATATAGAATGTATTTTTTTAAGTCGGCTGAAAAGAGAGTTAGTGAGACTTATTTGCTCGCCTGACGCTAACAATGATTGTTATACCTTTGATATTAAAAATTTGCAACTAAGAACTATATTTACATGTTGCTTAAGATTTGTAAGTTGTGATATGGTCCTGTCATGCATCACATTCTTGGCATAGATAATAGTAGTTACGAGACGCTCCAAGAGCTCTGATGAATTGCGCCATAAATTATAGCTCATGGTACTCTACATCTGCGAGAGTGGAGTGATGGGCACCGCCTTTAGTGGTGCTAAATAAGTAAGAGTATGACATTTTTCTTTCGAGAAATTTGTCCTATACACGTTAGTGCACATTTGCTTCGAGAGTTTCATAAAAGATTGACGCAATTTTCACATCTACTTTGTAATTTTTACATCTCTTTACTTTGTATTATGAATGTTATTAGGTATTGTGTTTACTACGAACAAAAACATTACAGTAGGTATCCTTACAGTATCCTTACAGTATGCTTTTACAGTATCCTTATCTCGAACATTTTATAATTAATATATTGTATTATTAATATTATTCGCATATAGTAATATTATATACTGTGACCATCCCAAGGTTAACCATCACCAAGGGTTATCTGGTGGAGAACGGCATGGGGCAATAAAATAAATAAATAATGCTCTCAATTGCCCCAAAAAAGCATGTGTTTAGCAACTATCATACGTGTACATATCATGAGGTGTACGAGTAAACATTTAACAAATAGGTAGCGCAGAGTGAAAAAGAATTCTTTACAAAACAGCATGATTGTGATAAGTATGCGAACGAATTTAGTTTTCTACGTAAATTTCATTTTCATTTTATGTTTAAGCCCAGACGTCATTAATTTTTGGTATGAAACCTGAGCGAAAAATTCTGCATTACTCTTTGCGTTCCCTAAGCTCTGAATATAATTCTCAGTCTCAGTTTTTTTATAGAATTAGTTTTAACCTTCTAAACATTATCATCCACGGGTTATGTTTTTAGTAACAAGTAAACAAAGAAATAATAGTAGGTGTGGCATAGACTCCACGATCTAATACAGTAGGTATACAGGCTTCGTTGACATTCTTCTATTCCTCAGTGAATACTGATTGTTGAAACTTGCAATATAGCATCAAAATACTTTAAAAAATTATTATTCAGACAAAAGGAAAAGTTTCAGCGCCTGAAGACAGCAGCTGTTTTAAGTTATGTACAGTTTTTGAGTTGAAATGGTATTTCAAATATTAAGCGTTATGTTCAGATATTATTCAGACAACCTTCCTTTTCATTACAAGTTTTAGGTCAGGAAATTAAGCTCACATGACCCGTCATCTACAGGCAGCTCTGGAGTAATATATTTTAAACATACTTAATACCTGAATTCTGACCTCTGCCCTCTGAATAAAATAACATTTGACTAACGTATATATATGTTATATTACATGTATGATATATAAATACGTACGTAAATATCGAGGATAGGTACTTACGTATGTACCCTGGGATATCAAAATTATGAAAACTTACTTGATAAATGATCTTTTCAGTTTCATTTAATACATTTGTAGTTTACAATTGTCTTGTTTTTTGTTTTTCTTAATAATTTCTTATTAACGTCGATTTAGTTTTTTTAATAAGTTAGGTACCTACCATTTTTTCTTAAGTAAGTAGCAAACGGGCGTCCTGGCCATTATGGTAATGAGGGGTCCCAGCAATCTATAAAAACCTACGTGCCCACATCCGACTAGTAATAGGAATAGAAATCCTGTTTGTGGTCGTATTTATACGCGGATGCTATTGCCTCTCATGAGAACTAAGATGCTTAAAAGATACATAAGTATTTGCGGCATAAAAGCTCATGTGGGTACTCAGATACGAGAGAAACTATCAAAAAATCATAGGTGCATTGAACAATTTTATCGGGAAAAGTGAGATATGTCAATTCGTATGTTATTCCGATAAATCCCGCGTTTTCATTACGACCTGTAATTTCCAAGCCAGGAAATTAAACTCGCACAGCCAGCCGTCAACAGGCAGCTCTATATACTGTACGTACCTAGTACCTGCGTACCTATAATTATTGTACCTGTAATACTTGTGTAGTCTCTTCGCAATCATGAATTGTATGCAGACGCCTCGCTAAACATTTTAGATTTAATGTAGCAGGTTTGTTAAATGTAAATACAAGTATTTATGAGTTAGTATAGTTATAATTGTAAGCATTGAAAATATGCTAAAATTAATTATATATTAAGCAGAATATTGTATAGGATTTTTTTTCATTTAGAAGCTAATCCTTTCTGTGAGTTTAATCTACTCAGCCATTAAGGAGTTTGTCAATTGAGTTAATAAAATATTCATATACTCGCAATGACATATTACCTATATACTATGTTTTTTAACTATTTATTAATGTTTTTAATTGTTTTTTAATGCATTTAATTATTACTTTATTTATTTATTTGCTGGTTACTTTTTAGGTTTACTTTGTAAACCTTATCCAGCAAATAGGTCAACATTATTTGCTTTACTATTCGGCTTATAGAACTTATGTATTTATAAATTTTTGCAATTGAAATAATTTTTAAATACCTATCTACTCTTCAAAAATAGAACCTCCAACTTTTTTGTTTTTTTTGTCCAAGTTTATATACAGACTTAAAAATCTTTAGCTGTAGACACGAGTACCTATAGTTATAGTAAATAAACTTATGAGCTTTAGCTCTTAGCTTGCTCGCTACGACAAAATCGATCATCGCCCTAAGAACATTTTTCTTGCTTCTTGTCACTTATTTATCGTTCAATGTGTTCAGCAACAAAATTATCGAAAAATTTGGAAGAATAAATATAATATTTTGTCTATAAATACGTAAGTGTAGATGTCCAGAATACATAATACCTATGTATCTAGTCACTTTTGGAATTTGAGACCCCGCTTCTCAATCCCACACACGTAGTGGTTAAATAACCCCACCGTAACTACACATAATAACAACAACAATACTAACAAACAAATAATAATGTGAATGTTGGAATAATTGTTAATATCCTTTATTTAAACCAAACCGATTAAGAACTTATTACAGTTTGCCTATTGGTTAATTTTATACAGGAAAATAAACACGCCACGCAACGATTTATGAAATTATTTGTACATAAACTAATGTCTGCGGTAAATTTTGTTATTAGCGTCCCATGTGTTTGGTATACCTACCAGTGATAACTTTTGGGGGAATAATAATTACAATAAAAGGGGATATTAGTGGTGAAGCCTGCAGCAATAATAAACTATGCCGGTAATTATGGTTATTTGCTATCTGGTAAAGTTGTGTGAACTAAAATATAATTAGGTTACATATCTACATACTAGGTTTTATTGAACGTTATTATTAACCAAAAGAAGTTTTTACCAAAAGCTAATTTTGAGGCTATAAAATAAGAAAAATACATATTTCAATAGCAAGCCGTGTTAAAAAAATAGAAAATTATTATTAAATTGTTATTTACCTAATAATTCATTTTATTGTTGAAGTAGATAAATTAATAAAACAAATACGTATTTAAATACTCGTAAATACGATGTAAAATAGTAAATGTATTTTATATTATTATTATACGTACCTATTATATAAACAAAAACATACTGATAGGGTGTAGTGTAGCTTAGGTATGTTATTTTAGTTGACTTTTAAAGGAATTCATAAAGTTCGTCAAAGAAGTTGAGCGTCTGAGAGTTTCAGGACAAGAAAGACACCGTGCAGAATGAACAGATTTTTTTGATAGATAACAAAGGAGCAAAACATGAGAATTTAGATTACTTATAACTTTGTCTGTCTACAAAACGGACCACGACAGTTATAATAATTATTTAAAAAAACATACCCCTAATGAAACAAATTGGTGATTCCTGTATGACAGGATCATCATCATCATCAATATTCACTCTTTATTCTCCATCTCATATGAGATAAGGATTTGAGCCAATGTCACAGTTTCTTACATAGATTTACTCAATAAGTAAAATCTCTTTAAAAATTTGTAAAAAGTTTTCTAAGAAAAAACATCCTAGGCTTATAGGCGTATACTTAAATTTGTGGCCAGTAATTAGTGAGACGGACTCCCGTCTCTGAATCTTTTAAAGCCCTTCGGGCCCGGAATCGTAGTTGAGATCTTTTTATAGACCATTGCTCTTACCAAGTTTTACATTAACTCAAAGTAAGACACGGTAACTAAAACGTTTCGTTTTGTTTTAAAAACGTAATTTTTTTTAAAATAATTATGTTAACAATAAAATATGTGTACCTACCTAATAATGATAGTTTAGAAAGTATAGGACAAGTGTTTAGCCTCATGCTACTTAAAGCAAAATCACTCAATGACACACTTTCAAATGATTCAAATCAAGAGTATGCTAATTTAATTATATATTTAGTTTACTTATAATGCAATATATTTAGACATTACAGTGTCTAAATGTTAAATCTACTTTCACATAAAGTTGCGACGGTATGTACCTACTCTATTCACGAATCAACACTGATTACAATTTCATTTTGTGATATCTACTGCTAGCAGCAATCATGCAACGAGAGCTTATTGGGTGCTTCAAATTACTAAAAAGCGAGAATGTTATTAGTTAAAATCGTCATATTTTTTTTTGGATTATGTCATATTTAATCATAAGAATTAAAACATAAAACAATTTTCATGCATGTTAAAAAAAGCAGGCGTCCCGTGACAAGTTTTTTAGACATCGAACTTCTACATATTGTTATTGTTTTTTAAACCCAATATATTTGTACGTACTGTTTTGATAATAAACGAATCAGAATTTTATTTCTAACTGGCAAATAAAATAAAGCAAAATAACAACTGTCCCGGAAATAACGCATGTATTTCACAATAATGGACAAAACATTCTATTGTCGAGATATTTCAATTACAAAAAGAGCTCCGATGGCATCGCTGTGAATGTAAAAGGAAAACATTGGTGTATACGAGTTGACTGGATGATGGAACTTGTGCGAGTACAGTTCGTTTGGTCAGGAAACCCGGATTGTATGTGGACTTATTAAGTATTACTTATTCATTTGCTACGACTATTTCATACGACTTGGTAAACATTGTTCTGCCATATAAATGAGAAATATAGCCTTTGTAGCTTAGTAATTACAAGCTTAGTAACAACATAGCATTCTAATGATTAAATTTTTTTTCAAATCATTCGAATTACTTTCGGTACCTATTCAAAGCCAAAAAACCATCAGTGGTTTAAATATTACTGAAATTATCGTTAGGTCGGTATGTATTCTCTGTTTCGCGGAAGTGCTCGAAAGCGTTCCTGAGGCTCTGAGGGACAGCAGCGAGGAGGAACGATGACAGGTTTTATTCGGTTAGAGGACATCACCTTCCATCGGCTTCGTGGCGGAAAATATTTGTCCTGATTTGTCCTGTGTTGAAAAAATTATATCATATTCAGCTATAGAAAACGGATTTGCTCATATTTTTAATGGTTATAACTACATAAGACTACATAAAAATACGCCTTCAGCAATGTTACCAGCAACGGCAGATATTTGTGACAGTTGAATGTAAAAGTTGTATTAAGCGTGTTACCTAAGCTTGTATTACAGGCAAGTACCTACAAATACAAATATGCTTTATAGTATAGCAATAAAGAAGCCAAATAATAACAGAATCAGTATAAACAAAAGGCGCCGTTATCGCTGATACCTATCAAGTCGGTTAACAAGAAAATATTCAAAGATGTGTGAAATTTTATCAACGAACTATGTTAATATTTATTATTTCGAAATAGTTGGTAATAAAATATACTAGCGTTCCCTTCACTTGTCTGTCTGAAACATTATTTATAATATATAGTATTGTTGCACGGTATAGACAAGTGGTGCGGGGTCACGCGTCGCAGTCTAGTTCCTCATACAAAGAATAATTTCTTCATAAACAAATGAACTGTTTGTTTGTTGCACCTGAATTATTGTTTATTTCCAGGATTCAAAATTGGAATTACCTATGTGGTCGTATAATTGGGTAAATTTGTGGGCGAGTTGATAAGCCAATTAGTCGGATCGATAGCTGGTGGTACGTTTGGTCCTAATCCGACGTCAGCGGTTGACCTCTAAACGCACTAATTTTGTTGTGCAGATTTATAGCGTTATTTTTCATCAGGTATACAATATTATAACAGTGTGTTTATGGGTTTTTAGTGTTACGTAGCCAAATGCAAATAAAGCTTCCGTGTTTGGGTTATCGCTTCGGTGTATCGGTTTTTTGCAATAAGAAAGTATTTGCCCCTGTCCTATAACTTAGCTAACAACCTACTGAAGGCAAAATTTGGAAACATGTAAGAAATATTAAAATAAATAGGAACATAACTTTTGATTTGGACGAAATATGATAGGTATAAGAAAAGTGTATTTATAACATCGTACGTACTGCATAGTTATGTAGAACGCGGCTGTGCTAATGAGAAAACGATACTATTACTGATAAAAACACGTAGGTAATACGTGTTATCTCAAAGCAAAAAGGTTATCGTTCGCTTCGAAACAATTGGGGCGGTAATTACTTGTAGTCGTCCGAGCTGTAGCCGCAAACGAGCTCATCGCTCAAAGAACAAGACACATTGTAGAAAATAAATATATCGACCTTTTCAGTTTTTGCTTCGTGCTTTTTGTACGATATTAAAACAATAATTAACGCTTCCACGCTCACAGCAAAACACCTTCCCAGCCGAAACACGAATTTGACACAAGACGTGCTTCACGGCGGCTTATGAGATGATTTTACGTGATCATTGCAGTTTGGATGAATCGATATTTATTCACGTTATTGTATTGACGACCAAATGTGACCCTGTCTCTATTCTATGGCCGTATTTTAGTTTTGTGTTAGTGTGAAATCAGGAAGAAATCACTTCGATAAGCGATAAAGCCGGCCATTGTTTGTATTTTGTTTGTTTGTGTGTTTTGGCATTATTAGCTGACCCGGCGAACTTCGTACCACCTCAGAATCATAGATGTTAAATTTAAGTTGTTAGTTGAATTCAGTTCAATGAACATAATTGAAATTTTATACATTATTTCGTGGAAACTTCTATAGGCCGACACGAAAGCAATAAAATTAATTAAAATCAGGAAACCATACATACTCGAGATAGTAACAAATAAATTATAGTTTAATAACTCAAAAAAACACACTTTAATAGTGTGCCAAATTAAAAAATAGAAAATGTTTTTTAATTGGTTATTAACCGAATAATTGACATTTAGCGCGATCGTACATATCATATTACATACACATGTATGTCATATATACATACAGATAAATCTAATAAAAGCCTCTACAAAAGATGTTTCATATAAAATGTGATAGGAAAATTAATTCTTCATTATTTGTTTTCTTAAGTTTCCTATTTTTAATATTATTCTGCGTGTAACTAACCTGATTTTGTTTTATATAGGTACATAGAAGATACAAGTACAAACAATAAAGAGTAACTACATAGGTATAATATTTATCTATCTATCTCAGATAACACGTATTTATATACATAATGCGTAGAATAAATATAGGTAGGTAGTAATGAATCATTACCGTGCAACATTTTTATTGAATTCTTTGTTTGTTCGATTATCCTTAAACCCTTAATAGAGTCAATGCCAGCAGATGCTGACATCATCACATTACTTGATTGTTATTATCCTTCCTGTTGGTACTTCACTCAATCATTGTGATATTCTGAGTCTTAAAATTCTACGAAGTTTATTCACGATTACTTTACATACATACTGGTCTCGGCATAGATACTCGTGCAAAAAATGTACCAATTTAAATTTAAACTAGAGTGCCTTGACTTGTGCTTATGATTATGAGTCGTTTTAAAATGTTTTTCCCTGTTTAACCTATGTATTTTGCTACGTGTTCAAAAGGTGGGACAGCTTTAATCTTTTCAACCAGAAATCTTCAGAGAGCTGCATTAAATCGGTTGTAGTTACTATTTTTTATAAGTATTGTTATTAGAACAGACAACTGTAGTAACTTAATTTACTAATAAATGCTATTTTAATTTGTAAGTGCGAAATGAGCATGGCCTAAACTTAAGCCTGAGCTCGTGCAATAATTGTATTACTATAATAATTTAGTCACACCGTATAGTTTATGTCTGGCAGCATAAAATATAGACTCACCATTTGCTCTAAATACAATAATAATGACGTGTAGTCCGTAATGACTATACTTTTCATGTCTTAGCTAATAATACTAACTACGAAATAAACAGGTTTTGTTATTGTGTTAATTAAACTAATTAAATTAACAAGAGCGACTTTGATCTATTATTTTGGGAAAGTAATATAGACATTGTATAATTATCAGAATCAACGACCTACATCATTATAATTTAAACATTGTAAATATAAAGTATGTAATATGTATGTTCCAAATAGCATACCTATGTGTAGCGTGTGTTATTGTTTGTTTGTAAAGGTCCGTCTATCCTTATTAATAGTATTGGTATGCTTTGTTTGTTAAATATGTGTCACATGTTTAATAATTACAGGCAACATAATGTTTTAATACATTTATATAGGTACACAGATACACAGTTAGAGAGAGAAATTTACTTATAAGATTAACAACTCAACAAATTAAACTTGGAATAATATATTTCAATTTAAGGTGTAGTAGATATGTCTTAACTCAGCAGAATTTGTCACAACACCTTAAAAGTAATCTTAAGCTATATAAATTTTGAGTTAATTAAATATTGAGTTCCATACTATTTATGCTAATGTGGGGTCAAATTAAGATGTCTACTGTATATAAAATTATACATAAATTTCTATTTGGTAGTTAAGACCGGATCCTCTTTCGCTTTTCAATCTAATATTTGCGTAGGATTGTCCAACGCCGCCTGCTGTGATGCTGGCTATTGCGTCTGTGTGGTCCAAGTCTCGAGCTATTATACCCTGAAATAGAAAAAAAGTTGTCATACAAGCCTTGTGCGAAGTTCTTGTGTTTATTTTGGGAAGGAATGCTGAACATTCTCTATTTCAGGTGACCATCTCAGTCCTCATGAGTGATACCGTCTCTGCGTATGATATCACACCGCGTAGGACTCCTCACCTATTTGCGGTTGGACGTGGGTTGCAGTAACTACTTAAAATCGGGTGGCCTGCATGCTCGTTTGCTACTCATAAATTATAGTAATTGTTGTAAGTAGACTTATGTACTCCTGTTTATATAATTTAATTACGCAACATATATAAAGGAAATGAAATATCATAAAGGAAATAAAAGAATACCTTTTTTTATCAACATTAAATCTTGAGCCTTACATTATGTTCTAAGCGTATCGAAAGCATACATAGTGCATTATTAAAACGATAACCAGCTTTACGGACTGGTTTGTCAAAAATTATTTACATATTATTTTATTTAGTAGGTAATTTATTATATTATGGTTCTTTGTAAAATAGGTATATAGGTAGGTAGGTATTTATAGAAAGACAATTTGCAATAATAATATTATTATTAACGGCATCACGCTATTAAATTTGCGCATCGCCAACAGTCTATTAACTTGTAGAGTGTGTCGTGTGTTTGACTAATAAATGTTATTTCAAATCTCAAAATAAATGTATCTCAAAAATCTGTATTCTCAGCAAAACATATTTTTATGATAAATTTTTTGAATTATTTTCCTATTATTATATATTATTGAATGCGATATCGAAATAGAGGCAAACCTCACTATATTTTGTGATAGACGTATAAAAGGTAAATGACTGGCAAAGGTTAAGCCAAGGTTATAATGGAAACAACTTCATTTTAGGCATTGTAAGGTTAATATATTATTATCTCAACTGAAATGAATAAAACTTGATTTTTATAAGCCCTTTAAGCATTTTTTATAGTACTTTTAAATTTAACGGCAAGTAATAAATTTTTAAAACTCAAATAACATAAATTAATGTGCTTATCTATATCGCGTTTAAATAAGTTGAATAAACTAGTACCTACGTTAGGTTTCAATTCATGTTTTTACAAAGCGTATAACATTAATGAAGTAGTGATAAACTTACCTTTATAATCTGTTGGCCAGGATCAGAGAAAAATACTTCTTTAACTCGCTTCTTTAGGGGAATCGAGTTATATTCGGCTTTTTCTTGCCACAGAAGTCTGTGGTTGAAACTTGTGCCCACTATGAGATCTTTGCATTGAGACACACATATGAATGAGACTATAAAAACTAAAAGAATCGGTGCGGACCTCATTTTGTTTGTTATTAGCGTAAAGCGTATGTGTATGGCCTCGTCAACAGATGCCGGTGGACTGGTCTGAGTTAATACTGCATTGGTCAACTGGCTTGTTTACCTCGTAATTCGTAATGTGTAAGCGGAAAATACTGCTCACGTCGTTTGACAGGAATAGGCGAGTACCTTTTATGTTGGCGATTCTTGGAAAAGATAATAATATTTATATTGCCGTGTGTACTTTTTTTATCTATGTTGTATATATTTACGTTATAATGACGATGTCGAATAGTTTAGTTTAAAAAAATTTGTATGTGTTCTTTAAGGTATTTATTTAAGTTTGAAGTGTATGTCCTGTCCATGGGTTGCAATGTCAACTTATGCTTGTTTGCTACTCACTCATTTACACTACACTACACTAGAAAATATTTGCGTAATTGCAACTTCATCTAAAATTATTTGTTAATTGTTAAACGTAATGTCAGTAAGATACAGTTTTTATAAGTTTTTATGCGAATAATTATACATTAAAGGCTAAAGCGGTCAAGCCAAGCAAGATAGCAGTTTAAAGTTATTTCCCTAAACCATCCCTAACCCAATATCTAGGGTCGGATGGTTTCGATCAAACCAATAATTTCGAATAATTGGATTTGGTTGCAGATACTAACATGTATGTACGACTAGTTACGACTTGCGGTCACTACTAAACTTAGATAGATATGGTTCGTACATAGTAATAATTGGAGCATAAACAACCATGTAAATAGTATACGTAGTTCAGATAGTATAGGTTCTAATACGTAGAGACGATTGAAATATAAAAAAATAATAACGCTTCACACTCTTAGACATTTGGTGAACTGCCATAGTAACCATTACTTAGACCCCACTGGCTGTCAATTAATTATATTGAATGGTGTTTCTAAGCAAATATTTATAAAGACCTAGACATAAAAAAAATTAAACACTGCAAAAACATTTCAATAGCGCCTTCTCAGTAAATCGTAGGTACCTACTTAGCGAGGTTATCTCAATTCGATAAACTTTTTGGTGAATACCTAATAGACATAAAGTAAGTATTTTGTTATATTCTATTCTAATGCAAAAAATTAAGTTTAAAGTAGGTAATG
>DWQL01000593.1:0-14344 GCA_018231265.1 Noctuana haematospila | reverse complement strand
ACGCTTAATAGCCTTCCTCGATAAATGCTAATATTACGCTAAAATAATTTTTCAAATCGGTCCAGTAGTTCCTGAGATTAGCGTGTTCAAACAAACAAATTCTTCAGCTTTATATTATTATTGTATAGATTAATTGCACAAGGTACAACATTTTAAACACCTTTTATAATCATCATTATCAACCCTTACATTCCCACTGCTGAGCACGGGTTTTAAATATTATTAAGGGATGGGCTTAGGCCATAGTCCACAACGATCGCCAAATGCGGGCTGATGGCTGTAGAAGAATATTGTTTTAGTCTATGAACATAGGGTGTAAAAGTTGGTATAGCAATGGGGCATCAAACGGTTGTAGTCAACCGCAGGTACAGTCAGGTGATTGTTCAAATACTCGTAAGTTACGTGTACGTACATGTCTACTTAGTGAACCGCTCTGCTCTAGTCAATATTAGCTAACACTAATAATATTTAATTAATAGAGGCACATCTTAAGACGGTAAACAAGAAACTGGTAGATGGGTCTGCATACTCTGCATCTACTGTCGTAGATATTGAATTATTTACTATAATAAAATAAGTCAATATAAACTAGTATGCCTGATAGGTATTAATTAATTTTTCTAGTTAGAAAATAATTCCGTTGCAAAGCATGATATATGTACCTACATAATTATTAATTATACAAACAGTTTCCGTATATATATTTTTTTTATAACTATTTTTAAACTTTTAAACGAGCACTTTAACTTTATTATATTTTTACAGGTCGTAGAATAAAAAATTTAAAATGTCATAAAATTGCAATCATTAAACAATAACATTATTAATATACTCGTATCTACGTCTATAAATAACCTATCACCTATGAAATGTGACTGAACTAATGGAACACAAATAGTGATATTACAGTAAGCACCTATTTATTTTTTGTTAAACAAAAAATACCTATTTACACCTATTTATTTTTTGTTTAACACTTACAAAAGTTAGTTACACGTCAGATCTGATGTCGTCATTCGAAACCCACGCAAAATAGACCAACTTACTGGTTAGTATTTTCGTTGTAAATGTCACCAAACTAACTAAATATTAAGAATTAAAAATACCAAGATAGTCTATATAAATATTTTTATTGGTCTCATTGGTATATTTTACATACGCGTCTTATTTATTTCTCTACAAACCTAACAATAGATATGTGAATCTTTCTATCCCCATCCTTGTTTTTTAGTTTATGTTATGTTATTATGTTAGTTTGTCTTTCTTCTTTCTTCTTCTCAATCTAGTAGCTATCATAAAATACGTGTCTATTGGGATACAATATTTGTACAAGATATGTAAACATCCCTATGATTACACTATATAATGCGTGAAACAGTCTTATGAATACATCAAGCTGAAACGACAGAAGTAGGACTTTGAAAGTGAAATCTATTATACGGCAAGTCCAACGCGTACTCAGCTTGCACTTCCCCAGGTCTTGTCGTCAGATCGACTAAAGACGGAGCGTCAATTGACGTGAATATTCCAGGTGGAGGTTCCGAGGTTTCAGCGTAAACCGGGAAAAGCCGAGGCTCAATTTCTTGCTTAGCTGCTTTCGTTACAGGTTTTAGAGTCACATCAGCTACATCTTCTAAATCTGCTTCATATTTCTTGGCAGTTTCAGCTATATGTATTCGATCGATTTTAATTCCATTGTCGATCGCCCAACGGCTGTGTGCAGGTTTTGATGGAGAAGGTAGCTTTACATCAGGTGGAGGCCAATTGTCTTGACTTCGCTTTTGGTAGTGGTCGTACGGTGGAGGGTATGATTGATAGAAGCCGTAACTCACCGGACTTGTAGCAATCTGGAACAGAATGCCTGTTAACGGGTTATCCTGTTTCCAGTTTAGTAAAGTGCTATACAGCGTTGATGTGACTTGTATGAGTATCAAATTTAACTATGTTACAAGTAGTAATTTTAATTAAAATACAAAAATAATTATTAGCTTATTTATTAGCTTATCGTTAGCAAGTCTTAATTAATTATTTGTAATTCTGATCGTATTTTCACTCCTTAGCTAGTAATTATTACAAGTGTTTAAATAAAATAAGCGTTAAAGTAAACTTCTGTTATCCAAAATCATACCTTCCCTCTTTCATGATATGGTTCATAACTAGCGTCTACCTAAAAGAGAATGTTATAACAATGTTAGTACTGTTACTGTGATCAGAATCCTATGAAATGTTAATCGTGTCTTTGTAAACAACTGGTGCGAATAAAATGGAGTACACTGTAATTAACTAAGTTGTTCTTCTTCTAATTCAAGCTTTGCCTACTTTATATCTCAAATAAATAGACACAGCAATGGTAATAATCATTTCAAAATAGTAATGTTCTCAGTCATTTCAAATATTGTTGCAATGTTCTTTACCTACCACCACTAGGAGACCATATGCCAGAGTACTCATAAAAATGTCTTAGAATTCCATATTATTATAATATACGTTTTTGTTTTATTGCGTTAAGAAGCACAAAAATAATATATACAATAGCCGGATTTTTATTACCGAAACAACTGTGTAATACAGTTGTTAAGGTAACAAAAACGTTTCACGTGTTTTTTCCTCTTCATCTTAATATTCAATATCGAAAATTCTTCCTTGCATTATGCCTACATTAAACTCGTAAAATGAAGTAACTCTCCCACATTTTTATTATTATAAGTTTACCTAACCTGCAGTCAATATATTGCCTTTTAGTTGGGTTTAAATATTCGCGACTTCATTCACATTTGGAAATAGGTTAAACCATTAAATGAATTAAACTATTTGATTAATATTAAATTGGAGTTAATAAACCCTTATTATAAGCGACATACTGCAAAGCCAAAAAGTCCTAGCAATGAAATAAGTAAATATACATATTTATTGTACATTAGTAATTAAACTATTTGTCTATTAATGACTTACTTTTTTGAGTCCTTGTATAGACGCGAGTACAAGAGCCATTTTAGCTAGCAGTAAGGCCTTTCCTCCCAGAACTGCCAAGAATTGGAATCCCATAGGCACTAATACCATACCTATGGAGACTATCCCGAACATCATCATTGTCAGCATGTGATGACGGCGGCGACCTCGGTATTCCACTACAAAAATAGGTACTTACCTAATAACTAATATAATTTAACATGCTTGATTACTCAAGAATTTACCAGTTCTAGCGTAATCTTTAGGTAATCTTAAACTAAGCCATATCTTTTAATATTAAGACCGCTAGAAATTGAATAGAAGTGGTAGTTGAGATTAACTGACTACACGGAATTAGTAAATAAATTTCGCTCATAAATGAATAGGTACCTACTTTCTCAGCCCACGCCAAAAAAGTTAATCAACGGCTTCCTTTTTATTGGAATTGTAGATTAGGAAAGACGACCTCATATAGGCTTTATTAAACTTGTACACGTGGCGCTCACGTTAGCTGTCACAAAACATGTAGGTACTCACAATCTGGCTAAAGCTACATTGCATTGAGTTAAATGTTATTTATATCTGCCTAAAAAGGTTTCTAAGGATTTTTTTTCCATGATTTTTTTCTTGTTTAATCCAAAAGATCGCAAGCTTATTAAACGATTGGTTTATTTGAATACAATTATGGGTATGTAATGATAATATAATATTATCTTCTAGTTAGCTTACTTTTTCCTTAAGGCTAATCAATGTTGAAGTAAAATAACGAATCGAACTTTCTACGTTCAGAACATTTCTATAGAATTCGACATTTAATATAGAGCGCTTAATTAATTACGTCTGATCGCGGTGGGAGCGTGAGGCCAATTCATTTCATTTTATTTCATCACAGAAAATCCTTGATAATTTAAACTTGAAGAAAAACAATAATGGAAAGTAGAAAAAGTGATATAATGATAGATTATAATGACACTGTTTCTTAATTAAACGAAGTAAACAAAAATGTCAAGAATCCTGAAAGCAAGATCAAGAAATTGTATGTTATGAACCTACATACAACAATTGATGAACATGCACTTGGCCAGCGTGGAGGACTATGGCAAAGCACGGCATTTATTAGAAAATAAATTTCTAATTTAACTTTTTTTAAATTAAATTTAAATTTAGGTTTTATTTACTTTAATAACTTTATAAATTATTTAAAATGTCACACAAGTACTCGAACTTAATCCTGTATTTCAAATTGTAAATATTATCTAGTAATTTTACCGTACCCTTTTCTATAGCTTTGTTGTCTTCAAAGTCGAATTTGATCACATGAGTCCGGAGTACTTTAGCCATGCGTTGCAACGCAAGAGTTCTCCATTCGCCTTCATCAAGTTCCTTATCCGACCACGAACTAGAAATTAAAAATTCAATAGATATGAAACATTCACGTTGCCTTACTTGACTGAATTCGTTTCGTATAAAACGCTCATTGTCACTAATATAGGGTTCCCTTACATCTAACGACGCGAAATCGCCTTGAGACGGGCCCAAAAAGCTTTACACTTAATATTAATTTATTATTTTTATTTAAGGCAGATATTTTACAGATTATAATTGCGATTTACGTCCTATGTTTATACATAGGGCATAAATTGCATCAGTAGGTATGCCGTAATTGCAGGTTGAGACTTAGTCCCACGCCAAAGTCATACAAAAACCATGTAAGCATAAATTGAATTAAAAACACTTTATCATTTGGTTTAACAGTGGCATACAATACTTTGTTATTTATACTTTGTTTATTATAATTTCGCTATACTTCTGAAACTGGAGCATTTACGCAACTTCATATGAAGCATGATGCGACGTTGACGAATTATCTCGCGGTCATTGACCCGTGCCAATCGAATTTCAATTTATATTGGAAATACTTTCTAAGAACAGTGTTTATACGATATCTTATAATATATGATTATAAAGGCATAACATAACATACGGCTTTTGGAAGCTCTATAAATAATATTATCTTAACTTCATTTATAATTAAATCTGTATGTATCCATAAGATGTTACTCGTTATTTGCAAATTATTGCTTACAAATGTAATATGTGTCAGATGTCGAAAAAATGATTGACTCACAAAATACTTAAGTATCTTCCTCCTTTAAGAAACACGGTGTAATTTTTTTAGTTGCAATAAGCACGTGCCAATGATTAAATAATATGCACATACGTTCGTGGCTCCAGAAATGTACATCCATTAGATATGTAGCCTTTGTAGCCATTTTCGGAACCGTTGCTTACCAAGGAAAACACTTTATAAGTCCTCGTTCTCTATAACTCAACCGTTCGTCTCCATGATCCCACGCGCGTTGGTTTGGTTATAGTATCAGAAATCATGCGTTGATAATGTCCATTTCCAAGGGTCTATCGCAAGACGGAGAAAACCGTCATTCATCAAAGAATATCACTCACCTGGTATCATTCTCTGGTATAATGTTTCCGGTACGGTCGACGAGCTCGAACCTCACCAAGCTGACGCCGTCACCTATCGGTACAACGTCAGGCGATAGCGAGCGATCGAGTGCTCGGAGCGTTTTACGCTTCATGCATCTCACGAACTTCGGGAAATACTCCTTGTGATCTATAACGTCTTTTACGTCAACGAGCTGGAACATCAAAAGTATAGTACTACTTGTAAGATGTAATAAGTATTTTACCTTCATATGTTTCTTAACATACTTATACTCGTAACATTTTACGTAATAATAAATGTGTCTTAGATTTTAAATAGGTCTTTTTTCATAGTCCGGCGCCAGATTTTACAAATTGTTAAGAAAGGCCAAATAAAAAAGCTGAAACTCCGTTCCTTTATTGAACATACTTTACACCAAACAAAATTACTGTGTCAAGTTCTTGTCAACTCGAGGCGAAATTGTTTTTTTAACTAAGTAATAAAGCGGGCCCCCTGACGTGGGAAGGTTGATATTTTCGGGAAATTCCCTGTGTAAAGTGTACATACCTGACGCGCGACAGACCTTTACGAAGGCCTTGCCTGTTTAAATGTTCGGATCAGCTAACTTCTTTACCCTACACCAACTTTGTAAACTTGCGTTCTTATAGTTTCCAAATTAAATAAAAAGCAACGACAATTTTGTCGTGTACAAATTTTAAATGATTATTGCGGTTTAAAATTTGCTTAAAGATTACACTTAGATACCTAATTCGTATTTACAAAAATAAATACCTCATAATGATAAAACAGCTGATTTTTAATTTATGAATCTTTAATCTGTTTCATAAAATGAGCCTTTGAAGCTACAACTACAATCGGTGAGCTTAGTAGGAGAGATTAGGCGCTCGCGTAATTTCCTTTTGCATTAGTGAGAACGCCCGATGCTGGGCAAGCAGATTATTGAGATGCTGAGCGGGGATTAACTAGCTTACACAAGATATCAGTGTCCGGCGACGCTCGGATGGTGGAGCATTCAACGTACTGTATCTACTCAATATAATCCTTACATAATGCTCTGCACTACATCGTCTCAGAATCAGAATGAAAATCATTTTATTGTGGAATCCAGGTTCTTGTTTCTTTTAATCGTATCTACGTGAACACTTGCGCGTCTTTACATCTTGCATGTTCGTTTAATATTTTCTTATATAATATTATTATTTTCTCGTATATATTTGTGCACGATATTTTAATGCCCACTCATTATTATTTCATGAAATTGTAAATTCCTTAACTACGTAAATAGTAATTTTTTGTTACAACGCATAAGTTCGTTTAATCTTTTAAGTTTAACATAAAATTATTTAAGAAAATATCCGTGATCAACAGTGTTGTAAGTATAACGTAAGCTAATTGATATTAAGAAATAATTTCATATTATGAAAATAATTTACCACATACTTTTTTAGAGCAGTCGCGCCAAATGATTCTAACAACATCTGCACCTTCAAGCCACAAATCTGCTATAAATTTGCTAAAATATGCTTCTGTATCTTCTTGCTGTCCATAATAACTTGGCACTAACGCAAGAACCAGAATGCACGAAAGTGAAACTTTCATATTGGTACGATATTGCAGTGTCACAAAATTCATTTCAGTTACACTTGTGCCATAGCCTGCTGAAAATCTGTAAGAATTTGAAATATGACTGAATTGAAACAATATATTTGAATAGATTACACTCGTAATACATATTAGAATAAAATTGGTTAAATACATAAGGAAATAAAAAAGGTAAATAAATTATCTTTTAAAAGTTATTGTTTCTTTAAAAAATCTGTGTGAAAATAAGTCTGTACTATTTTGATTACTTTTTTAATGATAATGATTATAATTGGATTGGGTTTGTTTTGTTTGTCATTTGAACAACCTAAGTTCACAATGCTATTAATCAATATTGGTTAAGTTAATGTTAATAAAAAATATTATTTGAACATTTTCAGGTGTATTTGTTGCTGCCAAAACTCAAGTAAATTGCCCCGTGGCAAAATGTCTGTATTGGATTTTAGACAACTTCTACTAAAACTACCTCAAACAATTTCAAAACTCACTTTAAAGATAATAGCTTTAATTGAATGCTTATAAAATATAAAGAAACAGGTACTTAATAGTTACAATTTCTCGTATGTTCCAAAAACAAAGACAAAATTATTTATTTGCACTAACATTTATCTAGTTCAGACCAAAATTATCTTGTACAAAATAAATTAAATGCTACAATACATACAATAAAATTAAACTAAATAATAAATAAAATACTAAAGTTAGTTAAAATTGCAAACAACTAAATCTCTATTTCTGTACCAATATATTTTAACAAAATATGCGTTAAAGATATAAAGTTTTAGGTTAATAATGTCGAATAGTTATTGTGATCTCTACAGTGCGAAAACAGTGCTCTTGTAGACTACTTATTCAATCTTTTATAATAACAAAGAAAAGAAAACTTTACAATACATAATTCGTTGCCCGCTTATGAGGGCTAAGAGAGTCAATATTTTTATAGGAATCACATCATTTAATCTGCACCTATCCAAAATGATTTGAAACTCTTATTTCGGATTTCTAATTGTTTCGGTTACGATTTTTGGGAGTTCGATATCGCGATATAGCGATAGATAAGAGCGGCGCGGCCGTAGTACCTACCCGCGTGAAATGTACGAGTAGGTACAATACAATTACTGCATTATACTACATTATAAGCTCAATAACCTAGAGACATTACATTCTTCAAAACTGTTTTACCTACCGCTTATTCGTAAAGAGTCTTTTTTTAACACTTTTGAGAATTTTATAGCATAAAGACTTACCAGCGTTTCCAAACGTCACATAAGTGTTATATGGAATCGTTGTGGGAGAGTCACAACTTTTGGAATAAATGAATGGCGACTATCAATGGTCAAGGTGGCAATGCAAATGAATTTTCCACTTGAACCCAGTCGAATATATGTTCTGTAAATCATGGAAATGGAACGATTTCCTACGCGATCATACAGCAAATCGTGTTAATACATGGCTATTGGATGACTATTTGCGCAGACCATGACGATACGACAATCGAATTATAGATACGCTTTCTTATACTGTAAGTCCCGCTACAATGTACGTCACAAACCAGAAACAATTGAAATATATTCGTTTATATTTTTAGTTTTTATATAATTAGAAGGTACACCATACATTTGATAAATCAAAATTAAAACATTCTTACTATACCATAATTTCTACGTAAACAATCTACGAGTACATAAATAAATTTTAAGAGATGTTAGGAGACATCGTGATGCAAACTAGTCTATTGCAAAGGCAGGCGGAAAAACAGATATTGACCTTTGAGCACCCCACTGACATAAACTACTTGTAACATTAAAGTTTTATAAGGGTTTTATTTTTTCCTGAAACCCAAACTGCTTTGATGTCAGTCCGAGTCGTTAGATTTTCATCAATGTTAAACTTCGTGTATATTTTCAAACAGCGTAACCTTTTTAATAAAATATTTTACGTGTGTTTGCTTGGATTCTCTTGGAGGGCTTATCCAAACCAAAGTGTTTCTAATAAACTGTCCGTTATTAGCAATAGAGAACAGATGAAGCAATCAAAGAGCACGGAGGCTTTTTCATGCAAATTGAGACCCTGAAATAATTCCGAATAGCGTCAAACGTGTGTAGGTTGTAGGTAAAGCTTTGATGTTTTCAGAAGTTGTCGCATGTCAATATTTTACATGTTCTCCATATATTTCAGGAATAAAAGATGTTATTAAGTTTGTAAAGGTGAATATAAATTTTTTGTTACGTCAAAATCACGATACTCAATAATCCAAATAGTTATAGTACCATACAAGCCAAATTCACTACATTTTTAATATGCTAGGTACATCTTACGTACATGCCTGCAACCCATCTTTTTAACGGTCCACTGATGGGATTGACTATCTCTAACAATCAAAGAAGGCTTGGAGCACACTCTACCATGCTGGTCTAATTTTGGTTATCAGGTTTAACTAAGTCAAAATTCTGATTGTCATTCTTTTAATTATGAAAATAATATCCTCGTTATACAAGAAGTAAATATTTTCATTGATGAGTGCTCGGTCCGCGGCGATCTCATTAAAACTTCAACATTTTCCAAGTTCAGTACATTACTGTTGCTTTAGTGAACCGTTTACTT
Organism: Noctuana haematospila; assembly: GCA_018231265.1. Classification (NCBI taxonomy): domain Eukaryota; kingdom Metazoa; phylum Arthropoda; class Insecta; order Lepidoptera; family Hesperiidae; genus Noctuana; species Noctuana haematospila. The sequence continues at coordinate 4,725 of DWQL01000593.1, read as the reverse complement.
TGACTCCGTGGTGCAAAGTCTGCATGTTTAATTAAAATAGAAATATTAAAATGTTTTAACATTTTTTATTTTGAAGGCGATCTTAAAAGACGACAAGAAAATGTTAAGATAGACTTAGAAAGAACGAGAAAGAAAGGTAGTATTTATTGAATTGTATATTTGTATTCTGTGTATTGTCCGTATTATGTCTTTCAAAAGGCACATTTTGTACGTCTGTACAAATTATACCGCTGTAGATTATTTTGAAACTCATTATTTTTTGTTAAGCATATAAAAAAAATTTAAAAATAAATAATTTAAGGTATAGATAACATCTAACCTTTTTGTAACTTCGATTCTAACAAAACAAGTAACAATTATAGGTATATGAATGCCTCCAGGTAACATTGTTTGAATGTGAAAAGGAATAAACAAAAGACAACCGCAGATTCCATTTCGCTAAATAAATTGGACCGAAAAATCGTAAATTCCAATTTCGCGGATAATTAAATGAATTACCGGTTTATGTTTGTATTTGAATGAAACGTCTGACTTAATTAATTTTTGCTCTTTAATTTAAACAATTGTCTAATTTTCTTTTATAAAAATCAATCCCATTAGCAGTTTCGTCTCTTTGCTAGCTAAGACATACAACCTTATTACATTAAGTGACCTATTTTTTGTTAAAACACAATGGAAAATAACAAAGTGTGCAAAACGCAATTCGGCACATTTGCAAATGTGCACTGGTGAACTTTTGCCATCAGCAAAATGACCAGTAGCCTCATTGTAAAGTGTCGTGGGCGTTGTGTGTGTTAAACGATTTATTTAATTAAAATATTTATTATGTGGTTTTCATTGTGTAGTCTCTGAATTACCCCGTCGCGTATTTCAAAAGCATTTAAAGTGGTGAGTATTTAAAAAGATTTGTTTGCACATAACTCGTATGAATGATATTTTATAATACAAAACTATACAATAAAGGGTAGTGTTAGTTAAAAAAAACTATTAGCTATGTATACAATTTTACAATTGCTGTGAATCGGTTGAAGCGTTTATTTCATTGCTATTTTTGACCTTTCTTAAAGTTTATTCATTAATTTAAAATGTTTTCGTGTAAAATCATAATAAGTATATAATATTCAAGATTTAACCTTGTACCTTAAAAAGCCTAATTATAATTCTCACAGTTTTGACTGTAACCTTAATTGCTGATAGAAAGATCATCGACATCAACCCAACTCTGTTCCACTACGGGGGCGGGTCTCCTCTCAAATATAAAAATGACAAAGGCTATAGTCCAAGTGAGGGTTAGTGGACTCTATATACCATTCGAGAACTTTACGGAGAATCCGCATGCAGGTTTTATTGCGATGTTTGTTTCACCGAAGAGCAAATAAGTTGAAGTCAGTACAAATTCTGAAATAATAAGGTGATCTATACCAAATACTTATTGGACGTGAATGACAGTGTTAATGGTAAAGCATAAAACACGAGCTTGTCTTAGGGTTGATACTATCTCTCCAAAGTGTATTTAAACCAAACGTATTTCCAAACGTTCTATTACTGGTAGGTATTATTGACAGATAACAATTGTTAAACCTAGTTGGATGCAGTCTTGTGCCGTTTCTCAACATTCGCTATGGGTTTTCCACAACCTTTATTTCAACCAATCAGCATTGAAACAGCGGTTGTAGGAAGACACCCGAGCCCAGTAAGCAGGCAGGCAATTATTTATTTAAGTCAATTCTTTTGCGAAAACTAGACGTCCAAATACTGACAGAACATAGTATTTAGCAAACATAGTGAAAGGAATAAAAAGTACGGAAACAGTTAGGTATTTTTTTTATTTCATCACGGGAATGTGACCCATCAGTATGTACCATACTGGCGTGACTATAGAGACATAATTTATTGTACGTTTACCTTTTACACCAATAAATTATACTCATAAGTTCAACCCTAGTGAAGCGCTACCTACTGTGAACGTCGCATGGTCTGATTATTACGAACGTAATAAGCGTTATTGTTCCATCGTCAACACAGCAATAACAGGCACATTGTTTTTTATTACATATTGATATTTAGTTGGATAAACACTACGCTTCTCAGAAAATGTGAATGAGATTGTGTCCATACTTTTTCGTTACTGTAAATACTTGTCTTAATACACAATAACATTTGTCACAATTTTCGTAAAGATATTAATAAATATTATATCTCTATATAATTTTTTTTTTGAAAGGAAAACACGTCATTAAACCTTGCAGATATTCTGAAAGTTCTCAATAAACCAGCCAAATAGCCCATAGCCCAAACTTTAAATCATCTTCCCACGTATAAAGTTACATATTTTTAGGGTAGGTACAAAGTTATGTAATATATATTTTTTCTGTACATATTATTCATCGATCCCCCGCGTTCTGAGGAGAAGGTATACAGGTGCATCTTTCTTGCTTCTTATTTAGGCCAGTGATAGAATTCTAGCCTTATAAATGTTGAGGTAGAAAAAAATCTTGTTTCAGATCATGGCAGCCAACCAGACGCAAAAAAATGATGAACTTGGGAAACTTGGGCTTCCTCCGATGGAACTGGCGGAAACCAACGAAAATGGTAAATGTATTTCATTAACCATTTCTTTTCCATTAATTCATTTTGTAGTTTCAATGCTAAAAGTTAATGTTAAATAATCGCTTTTGTCTCTGTGCGTAAACGAAATATTATATGAGGGTTTCAAGATTAATATTCAACGCTCCTACACAGAATAATTATGCATAATTATGAATAACTTTTGAACTTCTCTTCCGACTTCACTTAGAATATAATTCAAAACATTGAAGTGTTTTTGGAAGTTAACAATAATTTGTGGGCTGTCCTTTTTGTTAGAATTTTAAGGAAACAAAATTTTTATGGTCATTGTGAATAAGATTTTGTATTTTTGAACCTGATAATTTGTTGTTTCAGATCGCAGTTACAAATGCTTAAGTCCAGCGTTGTTGAAAATAATAATAATGTTGTTGTTGGCCATATCTGCATTAGTAGTTTACATACTATTTTTAAGTTTATTTCAAGATAATGGTAAGAGTTTATTTAAATTTAACTTTGGATGACGTTTTATTAATACCTATAACTATTTTTTTAGTATTTTTAAATATATTTCTACTTGATTATCATATTATTGCAGACGAAATCCGAAATACAGAAATTATTGTGGTAACAGGGTCAAAGGAACCAGAAAACATTAATGTTGTACAAGATGATGTAGAAATACTTTTTCGACTAAATAATCGAACTGTTAATCACTTATCAGGAATGAAGCGTTCAAAAAGACAATCAGTTTTAAAAGTTAAAAGTAACGCTGAAGGTGATATAAATATTATTAAATATAAAGACAACAATATTCAAAAGATAAAAAAAATTATTTTGGAGCATGATTTGCTATGTAATGAAGACCATCACAGTGAATTTTGCAAAAACCTTTTTAGGAAACTAAAAACTTTGACACAAAATTCATCTGGAAACACGAAAGAACAAGAAGAAATCCAATTAAATAAAGATAAAAATTATATATCCAAAAGAGAACTATATTCGGATGTGAATGACAGAAATAGAAAATTTGAAGAACCAAGTCAATACAGGTTCCATTTTGGATCAAAAAAGTTCAAACCATCGCATCTTTTTTCACATTCTTCAGAAATGGCTTCAATACAAAATCACGACGCCTGCTCTCACGGTACTGTAAAATTTTTATGACGAACTTTAGGTTATTTTATTATTAATTAGGTACATGTTTCAATTAGTTTATTATATCTTTGAATGTAATTGATATGGATTATACTATACATATGTCATTGGATATTTAATAAACGAAGTCTAAAATTTACAGGTCAGGTGCCACATAATAATATGGAATACAATCAACCTTTGCCTCTTTACAATTACTATCGGTGAGATTCAATTATATTAAAATCAATTAAGTAAGTACCAAACTCAAACGTATGTAACGTTTTGAATATATTTGTATTACAGTCATTACCCACCTCATAGACATGCCGCTTATCTTCAAGATCGAGACGATGACTTAGATATTACAAGGCCAAAGCTACGCCATCCTCAAGACATCGAAATTGCGATGACTTTACTACAGGAGAAGTATAATAAGCTTTTTTATTTCTTAGTTATAATGTTACAATACCAAAGAGAAACTACAAGCTTTCGATAATAAAAAAATTTATCGAAGTTTCGTAAAAAATGTTATAATATAATCGCGGTAGGTGAAGCAGAAAGGAAAATGAGGCACTTACCTTAAAACATTGATATTAAAATATTATTAAGTTTGAAAATAAATTAAGCTCAAATTGTCTCACAGATCAGACGTGCCTGCGAATAAAATTTCAAACACAACAGTAAGAGAAGTAGAATGTCCACTGGGAACCATATCTTGCAATAATGGTGACGCTTGTATCAAGGAAAATCAATGGTGTGACGGAAACGTGGATTGTAATGACGTAAGCGATGAAGCGAGATGCGGCTGTAGGTCCAGAGTGGACAAGGCGCGATTGTGTGATTCGTATTTTGATTGTCCATTTGGGGAAGATGAAATGGGATGCCACGGTAACAATTTTATAGTAAAAGTTCCAGTGTTCAATTTTACTTAATTTAATTGCTTACGGGTTGGCCACTAACCCGTATCTCCACCAATCCGCATTGGAGCAGCGTGGTGGAGTATGCTCCAGGCCTTCTCCG
>DWQL01000592.1:0-14358 GCA_018231265.1 Noctuana haematospila | reverse complement strand
GAATTGCTTCATTAGCTTCACGGCGGACATGGGTGCAGCGGTGGTACTTCCCCGGTCGAACCATACAAGTTCTACCAACTACAAAACTACTTCAGATTGTCCTTGAAATTTCTGTTCCCGGTGTGGATGTTTGTGTATGTATTTGTGTGTGTCCATGGCACCCACGACACAGGGAATCCTAGAGTGCGGCTGTAAGCGCCTTTTGGAAAAAAATTATAATATAGACAAGACTACATACTTAATAATAGCAAAATTTCTGAAATCTGCGATAGATACAAAGTGTGGCAATATTTTACTAAAAACCAGATTTAAAAATACTCAAGTCATTTAAGTTCCTTTACCTGCATAAAGAAACCTACCTATAGATAATAATAATTAATATTTTCTACCAATAGCTTGTAATAAAGCTCGTACCGGTTTGAAATTGTACACTGATAGCTCTTGATTAGGCCATTAATTTGTTCTGAATTTGTTTGTTTCTAGTTTAACTAAATAAATCAATCTAAATCGGTATAACTGTTGCGGGCAGATTCAAATCCACTAGCAGCTACCTAATAAACATCTAAATTAAATACGTTACGGAAGATGCAGCACTAACCCCACATAGTTACCCGGGGACCCCGGGGTCACTCCGGCTTGGCACTTTTCAGCAATCGTACACTTCATAAAAGTCAAATAAATCTATCGGCCATTTTGGCTATACATAACATACCAGACAGCGAGAAAAAGACGGCAGAAAATAATTGTCCACACTCTTATTTGTTATCTATAATAATATTAATTAAGATATTACATTTTCTGAAAACAATAGTGCTCTATGGCAATTCGCACTCTTTTGTTTATTCCTAGTTATCTTAATAACGTTTTATACAATACGTACCTATTACACATTTTATCTACACTTCTATTGAATGTAAAAGACATTTAATATGGTGCGCGCCGTTAGTCTAATTTAACTTATATCGATCTTCTTAATCTTAAGATCGACCTCTGGACCTCTCGAAAACGATATACCTACCTACCTAGATATATTTGCAATGAGTCATAAAAAATTAGTAGGTACTTTTCGCGCCATGACTCCAAGATATTTAAAATCATCTTTGTATTTAACTTCAACGTTCATTTGTTTTTCGTCGTATCTCCTCATACTATATTTCAGTAGCCACTTACTTAGTAGGAGTAATCGGCGAAAATCAACCAATCCAATGCAGAATTTGGAACTAAACTATAACAATTTGTAAGTATTTACATGATTATCTCCAACGACCTACTAAACCTGTTGAATTTAATTAAAAATTATATAATAATGGCTAAATAATTCAAACGACGAATCCTTACATTCCCTTACACTGCTTTCCTTGGCTATAATCGATCCGTGAGTAGCTTAGTTATTTGGGTAGCTCTTAAGATATCTTGAGATTGATAAGTGATATCCACGGCTGGATATTCTTGTGGAAGGTCACTGCAAACAGCAGCCCAGACTATCCAGTCCGTCTGTGATCCTACCCGTATTTGCCTATACTAACTACTCACAGACTATAGAGTAATCTATTTCTATCTAAACACGAAATACATTAAATAATGTCCTTATTATCAGACGATTAAACTTCTCCCTGAAACATCTACCTACTAGTACTAAGAATACAAAGACACATAGTAAGTTGCTTTATTTTGTATTAATTTGAGATTTTAATCAAAATCTAATATCTACGAGTATACCTGATAAGAACGTATCTATTAAAATTTAATTGTTATTTTTGCTCCGTAAATACACAAACTTGTAATAATGTTTACTGTTTTATATAAACCCTTCATATTTAGTTAAACAAAACAATTTTGTAGTTTCACATAGAGGTCCGTTACTAAGCACATTCGAATCATACAACCTGCAGCGCAACAACGAACTGCAGATCGGGTCATTGCACTCACACGGATACCGACCAATTTATCTATTTAGCTAACTTATCGTCTCCTGCTTCCTAGTTAATGTCGTAAAATATATAACTACCAAATCGAGATCGGGCCCATTAATCTACCGTAACCCATCAGCAAAATTTACGACTGTCGACTTTTCTAGGTGAAGTTCACGGTTCTGGCCCGGACCAGTGCGCGGGAGAGGTGGTCGCCGATCTAAGTATATAAACGCGGAGAAATGCTCTCACTTCATCCATTCAATCGTCTTCTTTCATACGATCATCATGGCTTCCAGATTCGTAGTAGCCTTGGCGTGCTTCGCCCTGTGTCACTCTAGTCCTGTCCTTTTAAATGGTAAGTGCGTTAAATTATTTATTTTAACGTATTTTAAAAGCAAGTTTCTTAAAATTTTAGCTTGGCAAACGTAGATCAGGTTCCTTCTTCGAATTTCCTCGGCTAGCTTTTAAGATTATAATTTTTTTTATTATATTATAAAAATTTAAAAGAAGTTTCTTCTCTTGTCTGACATTTTTTTGAGTAAAAAAGCATTGAGTACGAACTAAACCTTTTTTTATATTCACAGGTTACTTATACCGTGATGGACGCAGCTTTTCCATGGGTCAAGCTTACGGGGGCAACCATGCTGTTGGATCTGCAACCATTAACGGAGATGCTGTCCAAGCATATGGCAGTGCTACAAACGACAATCACTTTGGGAGAAACGGGTATGGTGAAGCTTACCCTGGACAGCTAGCCGCTCAAGCCGAAGCATATGACAACCCACATGCTCCATACGGAGGAGCTAAGGCTGTGGCTGAAGCCCAGAATACTCCTACTTACTACGCCGTTCCCCTACCACAAACCATAGTCTCGTACAAACAGAACTTCGCAGCGCCTCCTCAAGCTACTTTTGAAATCCAGCCATTAGCGCCAGGAGCTATTGCTGCTGAATCCAACGCTGTTGTCAACGATAACTCTGAATCATCAGTGACCTCGGTCAGGAGTGATGGTACTGGCACAGCTCAATCCTCAGCTCAGACAAATGGTGCCGGACGCTTTGGGGTCACTTCCTCTAACGCTAAGACCACTGGATCAGGCATCGGCTCAGCATCTTCAAACGCCAACAATGCCTACGATGCAACATTCACTGCTGCAAAGACTCAAGGCTCCGGTGTTGCATCGTCACAGTCCCGCACTGATATGGGTTTGACTTCGGCTGATTCTCAAACAAACGGCGGTTTCGGCTCAGCTTCATCCACTATCAACCAAGAGGCGGCTATGGCTTCCGCTAACACTCAAGGTTTCGGATCTGCTTCATCCAACGCCAACATCAACGCTGTAAATTTCGCCAAGAAGGCCATTAACCCCAAAGGTTGGCATTTCGGACTCGCTTACGATCGGTCTGACATCGGAGCAGGCTCTGTTCAAGCTAACACCCAATCTAGTCCCGGTGTTGCTAAATCGACTGCTCAAGCTAACGGTATCGGCCACGGAATAGTCCACTCGTCCGCTGACGCACAGGGTTCTGGTATTGCAAACGCTAATGCTGACATCAACGCCGCGGGCTACATTCGTTCAACAGCAAACTCTCAGAACTTCGCCTATGGATTAACTAAAACTTCCGGAAACACCAATGGCTACGGTTCAGCTAACTCTGACGCCAACGTCAACGGTTATGGTTCCATTAAGTCTACCGCCAACACTCACGGCTCAGGCTACGCAAATGCCAATGCTGATGTGAACAGCGCTGGAGCTGTCCAGGCTAATGCCAATACTAATGGAAATGGATCGGCTGCCTCTTCCATCAACGCTGCACCCACCTTTGGAGCCTTCAGAACTTATGTCCCTTATGGAGGACATAGCGCTGTGAACGCTCACAGCACTGGCTCTGGCTCTGCTAACTCCTTCTCCAGAACCCATGAAACTGGAGCCAAGATAGTTAACTCCTCAGCCAACAGCTCTGGTTACGGTACCGCTCAAGCCAACGCCCAGAACTATTAATCAGTTAACCTTAATGGTCCAGCAACCATGTCAAGACGACTTCTAAGAAGCAAAAACTTGTCTTGACGTTCTTGCCCGTGAGAATCATAACTTATTTATTTAATTAATTAATTTTACTTTAAGCATGATTTATTGTCAAACGAAAAATAAACGATAAATTTTTTTAAATTCAATTTATTCTGTTATTTACATACTCGGAATGTCCCATAATAAATTGTATTCATTTCATCAGATAAAAAAACCATTTGCACACTTAGCATTAACATTAAACTCGAGCTTTTTTGTCGTATCCTATTATTAATTTAGTCAGACAGGTAGTACTCGTACCTAATAGTGATCTATAGAATCTGTGAAATACAAAACCTAATTTTTTTAAATGTTTTGTCTGCATTTAATTATAAACAATTGACAGTAAATAAAAAAAAATATCATTTAAAAGAAAATAATTAAAAGTAATAATTAGTAGCTTATATGACCGATCCAGATGACGATCTAAATGTTAGGCCATCAAAATAGTAGCTAACAAGAACACAAAGAACTCTTTATATTACATAACACATTGTTTTTTAATGATTTTATAAATTAGAACGCAAGAACGGTTTCAAGTACTTATGAAAACTTTCATTGACCGGTTCCTTGTTCAAGGGACTCTTCATCGCCTCCTTCATCAGACGTTCATACGCTTGACCATCGTATGCTCCGAGAGTCGAATTCAATATCTAGAAAGGTGATAAATAAAAAGTTAACTATAAATCAAATGTATAGAAAAACTATGAAGTTATTCGCGAACACACATAAAAAAGTATATATACGGTCGAAAGACCTTACTTCCTTCCATTTTTGAAATCGGAATAGGACGTTTAGAATTAGTCGTTTAAACGAAAAAAATTAAAGTAAAGATCTTATTAAATGAGATGTAAGATAATATTAAATTATTTAATTTCATTACGAGTTTTTAAGATCTTAATAGGTCTACCTACGCAGGTAGAATCAAATCAAACCTTTGCCAGTTAATCATAGCCTTTTGGCAATTGTGAGAAAAAAGCTGGTTCTCAAACTACGGTCTATAGTCTCCCCTTTTTCAAAAACTCACTAAAATGTTTTGGTAGAACAAAGCAGCACCTTCTACTATTAATTAAAATATATCTGATTATTATCAAGTGTCAAATATATACCTCGTCTCTAAAATCATAGGCGTCAACTAAACCAACTGCGTTTGGTCGAATCTTCTCAAGGAGGTCCTCGTATCTGCGCTGTAGTTCTCTGACGTCCTTTCCCGACAGTTCTGTGTACTGTTAGAAGAACTTTGTTTTATAATAATTACTTAAGAGAGATTATACATACTAGAACTGTGAGTGCATGTTTTATTTTTATTTAGGAGAATGACAAATAGGCATAAGGGACACTTGATGGTAAGTCGTCACCAATGATGGCTTGTGACAATTTATTTTTCAACACTTTATATTTATTGCTAGCAAAATCTTGAATATCGTCACCGATGGAAACCTGCTTATAGTAAACGTATAAACATTTTTATTGGATATACACAGTCATTCATTATTTAAAACAGATCCATAAATTAAAACAAACATTAAAAATATTTCGTCCGAGCGAGTAACGATAAACGTATCGAGAAAACAGTAAGAAAGTGTATTGACTCACATTTAATTCGGAAATAATTATAAAATTAGTGAAATATATTAAGTACATTAGTTTATTTTAACATGACTATTTTCGACACACTACAAACCATTTGCAAATTAGCATATTATTTACAAAAACTAACATGTTCCGTCCCTTCAGACAACATTACCTACCGTAACGAAACCTAGTTAGAAAAGACAACGTTACAGTCTGTAGGTCCCAAACTGTCCCAAACTATTAGCGTTTTCTCATAATAGACAATGACAGCAAACAATGAAATGTATAAATATGTTAGTTATTTATTAGTTTCGCTAGTTAAAAATGTATTTATTGTACTTTTTAAAATACAATGTATGAAATTAAAAATAATAAGGAGAATGAAAAAGAATGTTCAAGATTTGTAAGAAATTAAAAAGCTATTTTTATTTATTTATTTTACAATGACAGCGAAGATTTGTTGCTCGCCCATAGCATACCCAATCACAGTGAGGCAGACAACATTGATTGAGAACCAATGTTTCGCATAAACTATGGAACCATCCGCTTGCTAATATAAATTATTATGGTAGTCAAAAACTAACTCAACCGGTTTTCAAAACATTTTACCGTATCATAATCACGACATTAGAAATTTAAAACATGTATAACATAAAATAAGAACTTATTTATTGTTGTTGTGTTCCGTGATGTTATTAAAACCAAATACAGGTCAAGTTTGAAACGGATAAGTAGGTACCTTATCTATCTTTAGATGACAGCCGAAGTAAGTAACAAGTCCACAATTTTTTGCAGCGAATCGATCGCGGTTAGCGACCCGAACTAATGTGACCAAACTGACCAATCTGTATAAGATATTTCAGAATTGGGTTTTCTTAAATAACGGCATAACTACATTTATACATCAGTAGTGATACAAATACCTTATGATGAATAAATGTGTTTTTATTTTATTTTATTCATTCTATATTATATTCAATTATAAACATAAAAAATTGGCTCCAAATTTGCCGCCCCTAAAATCTGCCGTTCTAGGCTTCAGCCAATTCAGCCTTTTGGGAAACCGGCCACTGCTACGAGTACTAAAACACTATAAGTAAATGTAACATCATGGTTACCCTACCCTCCTACAGATAACTGTTATAAAGACCTTATCTCAGAGGTCAATAATAAAAACCATTACTTCAATGCCGTCTAAAATTCACAATTAGGTCAAAAGACTATCTACAAATTAACTCACGCTGTTGGCACAAAAAGTGAGCTTAATAAATACCTATATCACGAATTGAAAGTACTTCTTAAGTGGGACAATCAGTTACTTTTGCGGTTAATATAAGTATATACCTACTCGTTAGTATAAGCATGGTATAAAAAATAAATTAAATGCTACTTTAAGACACTTTTAAACTTGCTTATACTCCTCTATGAAATTGGTCAATGTAACATCTTACCAGCAGAAGATCTCCCGTCCTTTGCAATGTCCAGAAAACGAAGTATAACTCAACGAGTTGCATTAATACTGTCTTGAGGGCATCTGATAGAGGTACGATTCTCTTGTCCATCTCGGATTTCAATACTGAGAGGAGCACTGCTCTGCCGTGAGCCTGCAAAAGTATATTTGACCTTAACTGAAATACATCTACTTAGGTACTAAATATTTATTCTGTCCGTATAAGCGGATACAGTGGAAGGTGGACTAAGATAGTTACAGAATGGACACCTTGAGAAGGACATAGGGAAAGAGGGAGGCAAAGGATGAGATGGCGAGATATTTTCACACAAAAAGTTGGACCGGATTGGATGAAATACGCTAGAGATAGAGGAACTTGGAAAGATTTAGGGGAGGCCTACGCCGTTGAGGCGACTACTACATAGATTAAATATTACAATGTTGGTATTAAGATGCAGATGCTAACAAGTTTGTACTTTTTTTCCCGTTGTTTTAATTCTATAATGTAATGTAGTTATGTAGTAGAAATAAAGGCTTTTTTATTTTTATTTTATTTATAGGTGGTTCATATATGTACTTGTTAGTGTTAAATGGCTGGAAGCTATATGAAGATACTCGCCTCAGCAGCGGCTATAAGTTGTACCGATGCCTTATTCCAAGCATCCTCGGAGACCAGTCCGGATTTTTGGTACTCCATCATACTAGAGTAACTACCTGATAGCTTACTAAAACAGTAAAAACAATATCTTTGTAAAAGTTTGCTAAAACCGGAAAAAAACAAGATATTCGAAAAAGCTTGACCAACCAAAGATACCTAAAAACAATGTCTTTGTAAGTACAAAATGATCCTTGTAAGGGATAATTATGAAAATGCATACTATTTTTTTACCACTAATAACTGAGTAAAAAATTATTTTACCCATATTTTTGAAGGCAACAGGCCCCAATACTCATTAATTTATGAGAAAAGCGTAAAAATAATCTGATTTCCTACCCATAAGCCACTCTCTGAAATCCTCTGACAATACCATCGAGAGAGTTTTCCCATTTTTCTGCTTTCATCCTTTCAGATAAATATGCAGTTGAAGAAGGCAAAGGTAAGCCTTTCTCTTTTTGACTCCATGCTTTTACTAAAGATCTGGAAAACGAATTTACAAAATTTTTGTTTAAAATTTTTTATTATGATCATGATTTAATTTCAATAGGTACATGAATAAATTATCATATTTATTCGTTATCAATGTTATCGCCAAAGACATTATGTATTTGATTAACACAGTCCATTAGGCAAATGACTCGATAAATCGTGTTCGTATTTTTATTTGTAAGCTACACCTGGTGTCGATATAGCGGAATAAAATTCATTTAATTTTATTTAAATGTGAATTAAATAAATCTATCGTCGTTTTTAACAAGAATATTATTTTAAGTGTTCACCTATCCATATCTTAAACCGATATAATTTTATCCCTATCCCTATCCCGTTTATTTATTGCGTTGTATAGCACGCTTTTGCTTACCTTGCCGTTTGCAACAACAGAACAGTGTTTTCGCCTTCGTAAGTGCAAGTGGCCGTTGCAATGCCGTACAACAGGGGCAAGTTGGAAGACAACATATACCCATGTCCACCACACGCCTGTCTGCATTGTTCTATCAATGCCGTTGAATCTGACGAACTTAACACCTTCATCACACAGGCAACAGCATGAAGCTAGAATTTAAAATGAGAGAGTGCCAAAGCTGTTTTGATAACAAGATGCTACGTAGGTACAAGGGATACCTTGTCATAATAAATTAATAGTGTTTCATCTGTAGATACACCTGCTATAACTTTTCTCTACCACCCAGACTTGACTGGTAGAGAATGCCACCTGGCATTGAAACAGTCTATTATATTCCTTATTTGATGTCAATAAAGATTAATTAAATTTCTCATGAAGATGAATAAGATAAAGTGAAGTTTATTACCAAAATATGACTGCGTGATTAAAAGCTTATTTTTGAATAATTCTATGTTTACCTCTGGCAAGTTATCCAGTTTCCCAGAAGCCATGTCCTCTGTAGTCTTGTAGTACATCTTCCACAACCAACGAGCGAATATAATGTATGCATAGGTTGTCGAAATTCCTATGAAGAGCTTATGTTGTTGCGTCACGTAGTCCAAAATTTGTGGCTCAGGTTCGCTGGAAGGGAAAGTATCAGGGTTTTTTTTATCGTCAATGAGTAAAGGAGCATGTACCTAGTCTGTTGCACCAATGCCGCATAATAGTTCTACCACCTTAGATAATCGTGATAATTTCGAATCGGTTATGCCCCAGTGTCAGCTTATAAATTCTTACTCGCACTTTTCATAATATGTACTGTATACACTCTAAGGGTTGACCTGTTTCAAACTGCGTTCAAAGTCATCTTTTATACTTATCTCCTTAGGAATTTAATGAATATCGAGATCGTTTATACTCAAATTGATACGTACACGTAGCAACAGATACTAACTTTGGTTTCCGCTCCGACTGCCTCCGGACCGCTGCATATCTGATGGCTATAGTTACGGCTCGAGCCAATGTGCAAGCTACATTATTCACGATCGTCACCCTAACGTAAACCATAGTCCCGTAGGCCAATTTGCTGTTAGGAGACGCCTTAAACGTACCGTCCTGTAAAGAACAGATACAGACAAACACAATAGATGAAAATGATTTTTTAATCGATATGTTAACTTAATACATTTACGAATGTAAGCATGGTAGGCCATGATAAAATGTAGCGTAAAAATAACTTATAATTTTTTTATGGTGCTATTTTTTATAAATTCTGTAAAAGTCACTAATCGGATGGTTTTCGGTTATGAGGGTGCAGATCCTGTGACCATCGTCTGACTCTCCTCATCAAAACTCATCAAAACCAATTTCAGGTACATGAAGTCGTAGAATCGTATCGTGAGTAAGTTTGTAATATATTGAGTTTCGGACAATAAATGTAATAAGACTTACTTTGAAGACCTGCACATTCCTCATTAACAGTCTGTCTCTCGGTATTCGAACGTTGTCAAAACCTAGAAATCCATTGTTGACTGTGTTTAATCCAAGTTTCGCTCCTATTTCTCCAACTTTGATGCCTGGCAGAGGTATATGGGTCTCTTCATTTCGAATTTGGACCAAGAATGGCTGAATACCACAATTCTTTCCTTTTGTATATAGCCGAGCCATCACAATGCAATAGTTTGCTGTATGAGCCACTGAAATACGAGTAGATGTATGCATTAATACCTCTAGCAATTTTTGACCTGTGAGGGACCTTCCATTATAAAATCACCGCAAAATCTTAAAATTACAAAATTCTGTACAAAATTCTGAAAAACGATTTATATTGAAAATTTTTAAAACTGATCTTGCACTTATAATTAATGCATGTTGCGTTTGTCTTATAAGGTAACATGTTTTTGGATCAAGTAATATTAGATGTAAAGTATAGATAGACACCACTGGGAGAAATAAATAAGTAGGACCTTAGGAACTTCTCCAATGCAACTTATTACAATGAAGACATAAGATTCTGAAGGCATCTTACGGTGTCCCGGCCACCACTTATAAGATGTAAGGGTGGGGCTATGCAAAATAAATTCTTCAGTGTCTGGGTCATATGTAGCTGTTGTTTCAAGGCCTCGAATAAACGTCCCATGGCCAAGTTCGGTCTGAAAAATAAAAAAATTTAAATGTAAGATTTTTTAATAATTTTGACATGTCATGCAATTATCTTGAGGAGTTAGAATTACAAAATAGATAATGTAATTATCTCAATAATTGAAACTCTTATTTTTCTGTAGAAATGTCTGTACGCAACCTACATAGTCGTTTCTTCATTTTTGTCCTCTCACCATGTCTCTCAGTCAGACACTGAATAGTGCTGATCCCGTGATCGAAACTTGGGGGATGAATCCCAGATTTTGAGCTAGAAGAGAACAAAAACTTTCTATTCTTGAGTGACTACTCCTAATAGCCTCTTGAACCGAAGAATACTGACTATTGACAGAAGAACTAATGCTTCAGTAATGTCAAAAGGCCTAAACTTTTGTATCGGCATTCATACAAGAGATGAAGAGAAACGAGACTAGCAATACAGTAGCAGAGTGTTGTTGTTGATAATGAAATAGGTAAGTACATACCTGAGCGTATGTCCCAATGATTTCCAAGTTCATAGCCCGTTTCAGCCATTTTGCTTGCTGTTTTTCATTGGCCTGGCTCTTTAGTGTTGGTATAAACATTGAGAAATGCACTCCGAATGGACTGAAGTCTTTGAATACGGCTGCCGTTATTACATTACGACAATTGATACTAAAATAAAAAAGGTGGTATAGTAAATGCCACGAGTGCCAATGTACACGGGTTTGCCACTAACCCGTATCTCTACCAATCCGCATTGGAGCAGCGTCGTGGAGTTATGCTCCAGGCCTTCCCCGGCTGTGGAGAGAGACTTGTGCCCAGCAGTGGGACATAGACAGGGAAGGTAGTAAATGCGAGTATGCTACTCGTCCATAATAAATAATAATACGATAGTTTTCTAATAGTAATTTATGCTACCTTAAGGCATTGGTATCAAGATTGTAATCTTAAGGCTTTGCAATAAAAGAATAAATATTTAAATTATAACGCTGTCTCTTGTAAGCTACGCTTAACCCTTTTTACATCGCATCGTCTTTGAACACCTACGCTGGATTATCGCTAAGTAGCTTATAAGTCTTACATAACTTTGTCCTCCTCGCTCAAGTCAGGATCCTCAGGCTGAAGCTGCACTTTGTACAGA
Organism: Noctuana haematospila; assembly: GCA_018231265.1. Classification (NCBI taxonomy): domain Eukaryota; kingdom Metazoa; phylum Arthropoda; class Insecta; order Lepidoptera; family Hesperiidae; genus Noctuana; species Noctuana haematospila. The sequence goes on along the minus strand of DWQL01000592.1, from coordinate 2,549 downwards.
AGAGTGGCTTTGCGAATTGCGTTCTCATACTTCTCCTTGTGGCTCAGGTATTCTTCTGGTACCACGTCTATGATTCCTGGTATGCTGAGGACTTTGTTCTCTGCAAATATTAGTATTTCATATTTCCTATGTAGGTATATTGTTATTAAGTTAATGTATTATTTAATTAAATGCAGTTGGTTTAGTTGGTTTTAAATACTCATTTTAAATCGTAGATTTTTTGGTATCACCTACCACACCATTGTTCCACCATCAGTTGACAGGTGAAGAATGCCAAAAGGCATGAAGCCCTTGTAACCTGTTTGTGCCCTTTGGTTTACAAGAAGCTTATAAATAAAAAGTTAAAGGACCATAAATTGTTATTACATATTATTATATGAAACAGATACGTCATATATGTAATTGTAAGTGCAGTTGCACTAGAATATGAGGGCTGTAAACGTTTTTGATTCGACATAATTATGCGTGCAGATTATTTGACCTCTCGTCCTCAGTAGCTATACTCTCATCTCTTATCGGCTACTATTATACCTATAGCCATGGCATAAAAATACATAATTTAATTATCATACAAAAAATAAAAATTACTGCACAAATGGCATTATTTATTTAATTAGATGTTTAAAAAAACCAAAGGTTGACTGGCTGAGAATGCTTCTTTTCCAATAAATATAATATGGATGGGTGACCGCTATTGGCAAATTTCATGCGCGCTTTCGTGCTTCGGAGGGCACGTTAAGCCGTCGGTCCCGGTTGTTATATATACTCGTAGATAACATTCGTTAAACCTAATCCTTTGACAACACCGACACGGGTTGACCGCTAATCCGTATCTCCACCAACCCGCATTGAAGCAGCGTGATGGAGTATGCTCCAGGCCTTCCCCGGTTGTGGGGAGAGACCGTGCCCAGCAGTGAGATATAGAAAGAGTTGAAGGCAATAATATAGTTTTACGTACCCAAACTGCGCCTATGTTGAGCATTTCTGGCGTTACCGTCCAAAAAGTTGGTCAGTTCATCAATATCAAAAGAACACTTGCGCCTCTCTCTCTGCAGATCCACGTTCACTGTCGTTTTCATTTTCAAAACACCTCGATTGTACAAATGTGTTCAGAAACGTTCAACCATGCGAATGTGAGATAATACTATTTAATGCGCGATAGCGTTTATTTATTTATGAGAAATGATAAACGTAATAGCAATGTGTATCACAAATTACTGCGAAGATATAAATAATACAGTGCTGCAGTGGTTACATTAGAAATCGTTCGGCTTGAACTACGAGTTCTGTGTGGTACATACTCGTACCTATGTGTGGTAATTTTATTCATAAAAACTGTTATTACGTAGTTAACTACAGTTAGTAGTGAACATAAGTAATAACATAGTGATTTTCTTTTAAGAAAGGCGTGTTCATGCACACTTTATAAATGAGTAACATTTTAATATAACTTTTTTTTATTGTTTCCTTTTTTTTCTTTCTTTCTTCTTGTACGTAGTAAATGTATGTATTTTTTTTCTCTTTTTTTTAAAATTTTTATTTATGTAGTTTAGGTTTTAGAATCTTTATTTCTCATTAAGAATTATAAGTACAATTCACTTACATGAGAAACTTACATTTTACACTTTAGTTTATGCGTACATGAGCATGTTATATCGACAAAAAATACAATAACAATAGGTAGGTTTTTTCGGAGACATTATTTGCATAAAGTAATGATATATATTTACATTTATTCTCTCTTTACTTTTTTTTGTTATGTACCGCCTTCGTGTTTCTCTTTAGCATAAAGCCAGTCTTTTGTACCACAATTTTTTAGGTTTAATAAAGTGATAAATAAATAAACATAGAGAAAATACAAATAAAAGGCCCTCTAGTACTTTTTGTACATAATATTATAAAACTATATTTTTTTATTATTTAACTGTTTTTAGTTTTGAACCAAGATGATCCAAGATCATTATCTAATGAAGACATTATGAATGCGGCATGGTTACCCTACCTGCTGCATGGCAACGACTGACGACAGACGTCGTCAAAATCGCTATTCTATATAGGTACCTATATTTTATACTTGTTGTATCAAAGTTCATAATCATTATTATGTAAGCATTCGGTATCTAATTCTTTATAAACTTTGGAATAAACAAATAATGATATTTATCACACGCCAGAAAAGTAAGTGTTTTACGGGACATGGATTAACAGAAGACTGATAAGATTAGATGGAAGATAATCTAGTACCGAAAATCTATAACATTTTAATTATAATACGACGACTTACAAGATAGGTACTTTAAGGAACTCTAGTTTATGTTTTTACATAATTTATACTAAAATGAAAAACGATTTGTCTTCGGTATTCCATATTATTTTATTTTGATACAGTTCATATTTTTAGCTATATAATAATAATAAAGAATAAAAACAAATTTGATATAGTGAAGCAAACTTTTTAAATGATTCAATATTATAGTTTTGTAATTAAATTCGTAACAAAAGAAATTCTCAATGCGAGCCGGCAGTCACTTTAACAATAGATTTTATAT
>DWQL01000591.1:0-14362 GCA_018231265.1 Noctuana haematospila | reverse complement strand
GTTCCCAGCAAGAGTTGTCCATGTACACCCCATCTGTAGTATAATAATAGAACACCTCAAATGATTGTGTATCCTCCAAGTACAATCGTCTGACATTGCAGTAATACGTATAAAAACATAAAGTAATCTATACATATGTATATTACATAATTTTGGTGGCGTGGCGCGTCTCGAATCCACGTTTTGTTTTAAGCGCGTTATGAAATCACACGTTATTGCTAAAGAATCTCGTGTGTCACGGCGAATAAGGGTCTAGGACTCAACTAAAAAACTAGCAACTCACCCCCACGTGTAGACGCGTCCGCCGAGGTCAATGGCCGCGGAGTGGTAGTGGCCGGCGGCGATGGCGGCGATGGGCGCCTGCCAGTGGCGGCGCACGAGGAACAGCGCGCCGGCCGCCGTGGCCGCCTCTCCCGCCGCGCCCTCCCACCGCGCGCCCACGCCCAGTTGTCCGTATCGGTTATCGCCCGACGCATACACCTTAAGGTATTAACAACGCAATTGAAATTTTAATGTGAGTAAAAATGTGTGACAAAGAAATTCATAAGACAGAGAATGACAGTGGTAAACACAAAATAATAATACTTTACTAACAAGAACTACTGACTAATACTATACTTACGCCGTTTTCAGTTAAAACTAAAGTGTGGTGTCTCCCACAAGCGACATCAATGACACGCCCAATTAACTCCGTATTCACAGGAGTGGGTGTCATCATGACCTTGGCGTTTCCATCGTCCACGACGGCCCAGTGCGCGAGACCACAAGAAATAGCTCGTTTAGGCGTGAATTGATTCTTCCATGTCTCCGGTTCTTGGTTGACTTGCAGATGTATATCAGGACAAGGGTGACGACTTTCAACCACACTCGCTACTTGAATAAATGTTGATATCAGTTGTAGCATTCTTGTTGCCTTCAAAAACAACAAAAAATTAATATCAGCTCACAAATTTAGCACTTAAAAGTATTAAGTTTGGTGTACTAATTGTAAATTTTAAGCAACTTACATAAATTGAAGTTATTCCTTGTTTAAGATCTCGCATGATAGGCCGTAATTGATCCTGCATGGGATTAAGCCACAGACATAGACACTGAAAAAATATAGTACATTTAACTTATTAATAACAATAATAAACAATTGAATAAGAAAATACAGTACGCAGTCTACAGTATAATAATAATAACAATAGCCTTTATTAACAATCTTATGAGGTACTACAATATTTTTTTTGTAAACCTTTACCTTTTTTTTAAAAACTTACCTTTAAAATAACTGTGTCAAATTTGTTGCAATTCTCTGCTATAAAATCAAACAGCCACTGGCCATTTTCCTCGAGTAATATAGGTACTAAGCAACTTTGTCGTAGAAGACAAACAAGCGCTCCACGACATATTTCACTCTTAGATTTTATGGCCGACAGCATTAGGTTCGGATGGCCATGGTGGATACTGAACACCGGCACTAGATCCCAAAGGCCTATAGCCGCCGCTATAGATGTAAGCTCTGACAGTTCAACAGGTGTCAAATTTAGCAGTTTTACGTCCCTGTGGGTTAAATGAAGAAATTGAAAATAAAATTATGCTTTAAACTGTACTTTTCTAGACACTAGATTTTATAGAAAGCTACTATATAAAATTGTTATTTATCAATTAGTTGCCATTTCTGTATATTATTATGAAATCATTTCAAGTGATATGTCGACCAGATCAGATTCTTACTTATCAAAGTTCTCTTCTTTGTTACTGCCTACTTTTAATAAAGAAGCCAGTAGTTTGACTGTGAGTGCTGCATTGCCGATACTCCCCAAGCCGCCAGTTTGCTTGTACATCGATAGTTCCTGCAACCGCCCGAACACTCCTAGCCTTGCTATCCAGCCATCAAGCTGGCTCTGAAATTTATTAAGATATTGTGTAAACGAATTAAAGTAATGAACTTCTTTATTTAATTTTATAGACTCATTATATAACATATATATACACGTAAAGTAAAAACTTAAAATAACTTATAAATAAATATAAAAATTGTAATAAAAACAAAAAACAAAATTTTAAATTTTTTTTTTGGTAATTATAATAATTTAACGAATTACACCAATTACAATAAAAATACGATATTGAATGTTAATATTGGCATTATATAATGTGGAATATTTTTGTGTTAAGAGTGTTGGCGACCTTTATAAATAAATAAATATTTTCCTGTCTTGCTACTTGATATAATATAAATTAAAAAAAAAATTGTTTATTTGCAAAAATATAAAATAAATAACAGAATCACCTTTCTTAGCAAACCGGTAAAACCCACACCTGTTTCATTTCTTTATTGACACAAACTAGTCCTTAACCATAAAAACATTGTATATTGTAATGTAAGTTGTAAAATTGTATCTCAAAAACCGAACTTTATTAAACTTTTCCGGTAAATACCGATATTAGTATGACTATTTTAAAAGTGTCAAAACCTTGCAACACTCGGAATGTAATACAACCGTCATAAATAAAAAAAAGCTTTTGTGTATATTATAAATAAAAGTTTATAATTTTTATCGAACCTGTGAGAGCGAGAAGAGGTAGTGCGCGGGGGCGAGCTTGCCGCGCGACAGCAGCATATCGGAGGCGGCCCGCAGCAGCGCGGGCACGGGCGCGCCCAGCGCCGCCGCCGCCTGCTCCGCGCCCGCGCCGCCGCGCATTATGGCGCCCACCAGCCACTCGCACGGCTCGCACCTGCACAACCAGACCATCACCGCCATCATAATATCATTGTCTTTCTATCTTAAACACTGACTACACACTCAATGAGTGACGAAGGAAGTGGGTAGGGAAATAGTGTGACCGCGTTACTTGTCTCACTAAAGCTTTACTGCACGCCAAATAATGTAGTGTAATGTAAAAATAACACTAGCACTTATTCCCACTTATTTTATATTTCTTTTATATAAAAATATTTTGAAAACTAACTTACACTGTGTTCAAAATATAAGCGCCGCAGTTAGTGATAACGAGACATGGTTCCAAGTTGAATCTTGGCAGCTGCAAATCACACATGAACGTAGGCTCATGCCAGCCCAGCGCCGCTGGTGGAGGTTCTTTAGCAGTCATCAAGTATGCCTTGTGTACGTCGCCTATCAACTCAGCTGACCAAAGTTCAGAGCAGTCTCTCTTTGTACCTAATGTTGCTTCTCCCTAAAAGCACCAAATAATCTAATTTTATTGTAAAAAAACTAGTATTAATATTAAGTATAGGTGTACTATAGTATTAAGAGCTAGCACATGTTATAGATATCCTAATTTTGATACAATATTTGCCACAGTCACCTACCTGGACCACAGAAAAATTGGCACTGTGAATTTCTAGCTCATTCTTTCTCAGTAAGTACACTAATTTCTGAGACCAAAGGCCTTGGATATACAGTCCATCTTTCTTAATAACTGGCCTTAATGTTCTTGATGGATTAACTTCTTCGGGGCTTTCAAGCTGAAATATAGACAAAACTTCGAATTATTCTGTATAATAATTATTTATATGTATATGGTATTCATTCTCAACCTTGTGGACAAAAATGATCACAAATGTGTGTTTTTATTGTTTTATTGATTTATTGTCCACTATGAATACATTGACAGTAGGAAACATTCATAGTAAATACCTATTTCTTAATTGTTCTGTACCTAAATGTACAATATGTCTTATAGAATTACAAAGTCAAGGAAGGAACATTGCAGTACTTACTATTATTGTACCTTCATTTAGTTCAAAGGCTGTTAGAAAATGCCTTCCATTAACATACTGTGCAGTTAAAGCCCATTTATTTGAGCCTTTACGAAACACTGGTAGATATTCTGCAGGCTTGAGTACATATTCTACTGTTTGTGCCTTATTATCATCTGTAATGAAAAGCCTACTTTTCACACATTTATGAAACCAAACATTACTGAAAGATAACATTTCCTGGGCAATCAATGTTATGTTAATATTTTGGACTTTAATCTTTTAGTGTTATGTTTATAACATAACTGATCTCTTGACAACCATGATATATAAGTATAAATAAATAAGATAAATATAAATAAAACACACCTTTTGATCCACCCTGTATAAAAAATGTGATTTTGTCTTTGGACAGTTGCCTGATATATGACATGAAGCCATCCCTTTTCTCTTTATCAGTCTGTGACCGTATTTGTTGGAGCCAGTTGTAGCCAAATGATCTGTGCTCCAATACCAATTTCCATTGCTGAGAATGTCCTCTTGATATCTGGGTAAAAAGAGAGAAATGATTTAACCTGTCAATTCTTTACTCTCCTTAGAAACTATTAAAAAAATAAACAAACAGACATGTCCTTCAAAGTACATAATAACTAACCTTTGTTTAAAAAATACACAGACAGCAGTATAAAAGTATTAGTTAATACGCAAAATATCAATTCTCTCATACTAAATAGACATACATCATTGTCTACTCACCAGAAGAGCTAGTAAATCTAATGAATCAACAAAACATATTTGCAAATCAATTATTTCCCCTGACACTCTTGTTTCTCCAACAATACATTGAGATTCCATAGAGTAGAATGTTATTATCCCTGTCTGGAAAAGAGATGAGATATGTCATTTAAATATTTAGTTTACATTTCAGTCAAAATAAATCTATGATGCAAAGTATGTTGTAAATCCATTAGTCACAGCTGCAAGTCCCAGAAGCTTTTTAACATCTCCCAGCATTTGAGTATAAGTTTAAAGCTATTTACAGCTCAACAAGCTATAGAACTTACTGACGTTCATGAGTTTTCTTAGAGGCATTATCAAAAGCTGAGAGATAGGTAAAGGAATTAAAGTTCCAAACAAAGTAACTAGTGGCATAGTGGTATCTAGTAGTATGTGCAGTATCCATCTAAAATTATTTAAAAAGATAGGCAGTAATGTTTACGTATGTTTTTAATAGATCTTTCAAAAAAAAGTAACTTCCAAAAATCACTTACTTACCTTTGAGCCAATTATAATTATGTTCTCAGACTCCTTAGTCAGCCACCAAACTACTGAAGTAGGTTGTGGTATTTCACCAAGTGGTAGTACAGTCACACTTGTCAGCGCCCATTTGTGATCAAAGGTATTTTGAGGAATGAACAGCGGAAGAAAAGGAACTAATAATACCTTCTGGTCACTAACAATCAGTACCCAGGTACCACTGGGTTCAAAACATAGACAGTACACTGGATTATCCAGAAAATCCCAATCATAAACATGATCGAATCGTTCTGATTGTGAATCGATGTACAAAAATAGCAATTCTTTATCACTAGATAGCGCCAAAAATTTCTTCAAGCCCACTTCATAAAAACTATGATTAACAATATCTAGATGGACTAAGACGTCAAGTCTAAATAAACCCGAGAAATCTAAACATTCAATTTGTTGAGCCATTTTATTTTGATAATTTGGATTAGGAGCGATGCGCCAACCAAACACACTGGCTGGCGACGAGTGCGAGCGACGACTTTCTTTTTTCTTTCTTTCTTCTTCTTCTACATTAACTTCATTTTTTTGTGACAGTGACATGCGACAGGCGAAAGTTGACATTGACAGTTCTAATTTAGACAACCACAGCTAACAGCCGATAGATCAGATAATAAAATTATCTAATACAATAAAAAAATTGTAATGAAGTACATATGTATGTATTCACAGAGTATGTGCTTGAAATGTTATACCTAGGTAAACTAAAAATTCATTCATAATGACAGTCATTGTCATTTGTCATCATAGACTACTTAGATGTACTTACTTTTGTCATTGATGTTGACTCTGATCGATTTGATTGATGACATAAATATCGTATCGATAGAGCGCAATTTTTAAATACCTAGGTATTGTATTTTGATTTTCAAAAAATATATTTTATCTTACAAGTAAGTAAACAGAGCAATACTTTGCAGCATTTCGTAAGTCTTAAACTACCGTTGCAGTATCTACTACATTAAATAGATTATGCAATGTTTTACTGAATTTAAATACCTATTATAACCTTGAATAATGTGCTTTACTTTCTTTAGGATTATCGTTATGCTCGTGATTAAGAATTTACGACTAACATCAGCTGTTACTCCACTGAAGACATATAAGAGATCAAAATCGTCATTCTATCGAGGCGTTAATTTATTTTTTAAGAATAATTTACTGCTGATAAATAGTGTAACTTCTGGTGGATTCATGGCCATTGGAGACTTAGCTCAACAAGAAATTGAATATCAGTCTAACCTTTTACTACATAGATATGATTGGGCTAGAACAGGTATGCTGCATATTTGAATGTTTCTTATTTTGTGGCTATGGAAATGCTTTGTAAAAATTTATAAAATTCTCTTGTCTTTTCAGCTAGAATGTTTATTGTAGGCATGGCCATGGGACCGTTACATCATTATTATTACGTATATTTAGATAAGATACTCCCTCGGGCTGACATAAAAACAGTTATGAAAAAAATATTGAGTGATCAACTGGTAGCCTCTCCTCTCACAATAATCTGTTTCTTTTATGGAATGGGAATTTTAGAACGAAAGACACAGCAACAATGCACACAGGAGGTAAAAAGTAAATTCAAATATGTATACCTGGTAAGTTCTGGTACTTTAAAACATTTTGTCATTATAATTTGATAAGTCGTAATAGCTCTGTCTGACTGATGTGAATTTGTTAGATACATTGGGAAACACCTAGGCATTATAATGTTTACACTAATATTTATTAAACAATACTTATACTTTTGTCGCTTTGGAGCAGCGTGGTGGAGTATGCTCCATGCCTTGGGAGAGACCCGTGCTCTGCAGTGGGACATAAAAAGAGTTGAAGGCAAACATTGAAAATATTTTTTTTGTTTCAGGGTGATTGCCTATTCTGGCCACCAGTGCAATTTTTGAACTTTTACTTTTTGCCAACCCATTACAGAGTTTTCTATATTAATTTTGCAACAATGATTTTTAATGTATTCCTGTCATATATGAAACATTATGATCAGCACAAAAAGTGATAAAATAAAGGCGATTATGTGTATATAATTACGTATCTAGTAGTATCTAATGTATATACTTAATACTAATTTATATGTTATAAGTTATTTAGTGTTATAATAAATAATTCTTTTAAGGCTTTTATTTTCATTGCTTTAAATTTTCTCACACATGTAGTGAATTTTAAATAGCTAGTTTGTGCATTTTGCAACTCACAGGTTAAAATATTGTTCTTGTAAGAATGTACCACCTCTTCATGATGACCCTTTGAGGTGACACCAGTAGCTCTTATCAAGTAGTCAGGTTAATATAAAAACAAATTAATGAATATACATGTATTTGTTTATAACATAATGAAAAATTCAGTGGCCTATTTTAAAATAAAAATTAACTCTTGTTATATTTTGTCTGAAATATTTTGGTTCAATATATTGAAGCATATTATGCTTTGTATTCTATAGGTAAAAATCCTCAAACCTACATTTTTATTATTCTCAAACAACATTCAACTACGATTTTACTTATCATCATAAATAAACAACATCTTCCTTTGTGATTATTGGAAGCCGTCAATTCTAAATACTTAATGTGACACAATATCACGATACTGTAAAGACAGATAAATAACTATTGCTCTATTGATGACTTTTATTTAGAGAACGAAAAATAAATATAATTCTTAATTTAAAACAATCACTAACATAATGGATGCTAAATATAGTAAAACCATAAAAATAGCTCAGTTATGGAATAACAATATAATATAATAATGTATGTACTGGTGCAAAAATAAACAGTGTTATTTCAAAAATGAAGTCATACACAGACTTAACCCCAACACATAGTCCAGTCATCTTTTCTTGTTTGCAATTTCACAACTATCCTATATAACGCTAGCGCAGGTCCAAGTGGAAGTCCCAAACCTCTCACAATATCAGCTCTTCTTGCCATACTAAGGGCTTGACCATCAAATTCCTGTAAATGAATATTATTTTAAATGTTGTACGATACTCATAAAACCATGATTTATAATATAACTATTCTGTTTACCTGTTCTCTTAAAATAGGAGCAGCTTCAGGTAAATGCTCCTGAAAATACTGGTAAACATCATCTGTATTCCAGTTGGATATATCTGGTATATTAGGATCAATTGGAACATCATCAGAGAGTTTAGTTTGTGATCTATCAAGTTCATGTGGTTTTAGAAATGGATCCATAACCGGTGAATTCTGTGATTGATATTCTATACTAGGAATTATTGCAGGAGATCCGGTGACTGTAGGTCGAGATTCAAGACAATTATTACATTCCCACTGATCCCAAGCTTTCAGTCTTTCTGGTATTCGAGGTGTATGACACAAAGCATGATATGAATCTGAACAAATACTGCACACAGTTAATATTCCCTGAAATAAATAGAAACAATGAATATAATAATCCATTACAATAAATAAAACATATTTCATACAATGGGTTCCAAACTCACAGCATCATTGGTTTCACAGCAAATGACACATGTTTTGCAATGTGGACATTGCCATGTGTTGTCAGGTCGAGGTTTCAGTATACCTGAACCTGACTGAAGGCAACTTAAGTGAGCTTTATTATTGCAATCTCTGCATTCTACAAGCCTATCGTTAGAGCCTCTGGGCTTTTGTATAAGGCACACAGAGCACACACCCCCTGATGTCTCATGAGGAATTGGCTCTTCTGCTTCTAAGTCATCACCACTTCCATCTAAAGAAAGTTGACCTTCAGACATTGCAATCCCTTCCATGTCTTTCATCATTCTTCTTTTAATAGTGCTTTTATTAAGAGATCCTACTGGTCGTCCCCTTTTTCTTTTACTAGGCACGTTGTTATCAGAAGGATCAAATACTTTTTTAGCCATTTTTCTACGCTCTCCAACTCTTACTCCGGCATTATGTATAGCCTTACTGCTTAAACTACTTTTAGACGACACACTGGCATTTTTCTTGGGTCTACCTCGTGTGCGCTGAGGGGATGATCTACAGGAAGAATTTGCAGATGATGGTATCTGTAATGTAAAAAAATACTTAAGCAGAATTTCTACTAATAAAGAATTCAATGAACTGCACTAAGATATTCAACAAAAAAGTTAAACAATCATGTATGTACCTTAGGGTTGCTATCTGTATATTCAAATCTGAAGCTGTCTGAACTATCAGCATCATGGTCTGCAGGCCCTAAGGCTAATGTGCCATTTGGTAATTTCACAAGACTACCCGACGATAACTCTTTATTAATTATATTTTCTAGTTGTTTTCTTGAATATCTCGAGTCTTGTGATGCAGCAGCACTGACAAGATCATCAAATGCAATACCATTCTCTAAATAACTCTGATCCTGATAAATAAGTGTAGCTATAGCTGATGTTATTAATTTTCTTTCACTTGTACCAATTGTGGAGGCCATTTCTAAAAAAATTTATTCATTAGTAAAATTTTAATTGCATATATTAATGAAGAGCCTAAGTTATAAAACATTTTCGCACCTCGGAGTTATTACCATCAAGTTCAAGAATAATCATGCATTACTTCAAATAAACAAACACGTCTCTGAAAAAGAATGTAAGCAATTTTTATAACCATCATGCATGCACTTTTAGTCAACTTTTTGGCTTTAATTTTCTCAACAATTTTTTTCTGATTACATATCATATTAGGTACACATGTTATCTTAGGTATTTAATGCTTTATATATTTGCTTTGTTTTATTTATTATTTATATCATACAAAAATTTTCTAAGGACAGAATGAATAATTTTATAGTATAAAATTAAGCAACTTAGACAAATGTATCATATAGGTACTTACTGTGGGAATGTTTTTTTCGAAATTTTGCCGCGTTCCTATAGCTTACATTATCTTTGTAATCAACTTTTACTATACTTTTTTCTTTGAGACAACGTCTCAGGTCGGCTTTTGTATCTTTTGGAGTGACTTTATAAAACTTTAGCATAAACTTGCAAATCCTGTTTGCGTCAGGACGAGATTTACGTGAACGTAAATGGTCTATAGCAGCTAGAATTTGATTTTTATACTTTATTTCTGACATTTCTGAAATAAAATTACTGATAAAAACTTCATGAGTTATTAGCATACCTACTTCAAGTTGGAACAAAACACAGTTTTAAAATACCTGAGGTAAATCATACCGAAGAATACTTTTAGTCCTTTCCCAAGTAGCACCTTCAGTTCAGCTATAATAAAATTATAACTTGAAAATTGTGAAAAAACTACGAAAAAATTAAAACTTGCAGCCAAGATTGTTCATTCAAGATACCTACATACATATACAATGAATTACAATGTACTCTGTGGCACTCACTCACTACTGCTACAAAGTCTACAAACAAACTACAAACAAGAAACAATCAACTCACAGACTGACTACCATAGATAATACACTATATACCTAACTATTTATATAATATCTACACTACATACTTAACAGTTATCATACTTGATCACAGAGTACATTGTACCTGAATTTTGATTTTGACTTGCGTCATTTAAAATTGTACCAATTGGTATCTTTTATAAAACAATTTGTATGTCTCGTAGATGGAGAGAAACGAGTAAGTTGTGCTATGAGTCAAGTGTTTTTTATAGTCTTTAGTGCTGTATCGGTAATATACTATCTGTGGACTAATAACAATAGTGAGTTGTTAGAACTGTCAGTGTCAACTGTCACTGTTTTCTCATTCATAATCATAACTGTCAGTGAGGTGATCTCACTGTGGTCAGACTGGTCAGTCTTGCATCAATAATATTATCAAGTCATTATTATTTAATAATTAATTTAGTATAAACGTGATTTTAAGTTACTTCCACCAAGTAAAATGTCTTCATTGATTCACAATTATTTTCGAGTGACTTCAATTAAACCTTTCCAGTTTTTTCGTTTTTCATCGTTGCCGGAACATGAAACGAAGAAAAATATTGGCAAAGTTGTAAATGTTGCAATAATAGGCGCTCCAAATTCTGGAAAAAGCACACTGATAAATAAAATAGTGGATAGAAAGGTAGAAATTGGTGTTGGTTTTGGTGTTTTATAATAATTGAATAAACCCTTGAACTGCATTAGGGCTTTACTTTAACGTTTATGATTTTCAGATTTGTGCTGCGTCAAATAAAGTCCATACAACAACAAAATTGATAAGAGCAATTTGTTATGAAAATGATACACAAATTATATTTTTGGACACACCTGGTATAGTTTCAGATAAAGAACGGAGAAAGTGAGTGCTGTTGGCTTATCATATTAAGTTAAATGTAAATTTTATTTGAAATTGTAATAATTGTACATAATATACTGACTCTTGGTATTTATAGAATGAATAGTATTGTAAGATAATCTAAGGTTATTTAACTGTTAAGATATTTGGTTCATTGCAATATAAGATCTTTGCATGCTGATGTTTTAAAATTAAACAATTTATTTGTTTATTAACAATTTTACGTTTCTAAATAGTAGTTACTTTTTACGCATATGTATATTTTAGTAAAGAAGTGTGCACAAAATCAGACAACAGCACACATATTCAGTATGCTGCATAACTAGTTAATAATTTGTTGTTTATTTTAAAGGAGTGCTGAGTTTTTTTTTGCTTTCTTTTTTTTTCTCAGCCTACCTAAACCAAAAGGACACCTTAAACCTATGAAACATTGATTTATTTGACATGTAAATAAAAAATGTTGACTTGCGATTTTTATAATTTTCAGGTATAAATTACCAGATGCCATGATGCAAGCATGTGAGAAAAGCTTACGGTGTGCAAATGTAATAGGCGTTGTTCATGATGTCTCCAACCATTGGATAAAAGATAGTCTACACTCTGATGTCATAGATATGATAAATATTGCAAATAATATTCCCAGCTTCTTAGTATTGAATAAGGTATGTTTTTTATTATTTACATACTATATTTTAATGATAGAATAACAATTAAATAAATAAAATTACTATACTGCATCTATTTTATGAAATACTTTCAGATAGATAGGTTAAAATCAAAGAAGCAACTACTTGCGGTAATAAGAAATCTTACTAATGGAGTTATTGCTGGTAATCCTGTTCCAAATTCCGGCCGACATAATTCCAAAAAACCTCAGCAGGGCTACAGTAATTTCTCAGATGTCTTTTTGGTGTCTGCTCTAAATGGTGATGGAGTAAAAGATGTAAAGGTACTGTATTAATTTAAAATGTAATAAACATTTTTAATTAAATTAATTTCAACATGGTGGGAAAATGTTAAAAAGAAAAATTTATTACCTTTATCCATTCCTCTTGATTATCTTTGACCAAACCTCACAGGAAGTTTTAAAGATGGGTCCACAAAGTTATTGTTAGATTTTTGAATTTTGGAAATAGAGCAGCTGACCTAGGTCATTTAACTTACAACCTACATGTTGTAGTCTTTAATGAGCATAACTATTGACAACAACTGATACAAATAAACTTTAATGTGCTTGCTTAGAAGCAAGGTTTTATGAAAGTCACTCTAATCCAGCTGTTCACTGTGCATTTAGTTTTAGTTTCTTAATCTGAAATTATTTATCAGGAATACCTCATCAACAACTCAAAACCAGCCAACCTGCAATATTATAGTGAAGAATGGTCAGACCAAGCTCCAGAAATGTTAATTGAAGAGGCAGTCAGAGCAAAATTTTTAGATTTCCTTGCACAGGAAATTCCTTACAATTTAAAAACTCAGTTGGAATACTATGAGGAAATAAATGAAGAAAATAAAGTTTTGTCTTCAGTTATAGTTGAATGCCCGTCAGAGAGAATAATGAGACTTATCAGTGGTGCAGGTGGTGGCAGATTGCAACAGATAAGATCACACGTTAGAAATGACCTAACTGATATGTTTAAGAAAACTGTAGTAATAGATGTTAAGTTAACAGTTAAAAGTAAACCTTTAGATTAGAATTAATGCAGTTGTATTAGCAATCTAAGTCAATGTATTGGTTCAATGTAAATAAATGAGAGAAATAAAAGTTTTAATTTTTTTTGTATTTTTTGCCCTTGCTTGACATTCTTTTCAAGCACAAGTTTCCCAGGGTACAAGTTTTTGATTGATTTTCTTTAAAGAGATAATATATGGCGTCGATAGCACCAAAACAAAGTACTATTTAGACTCTAAATTTTGAGCGACTGCGGTAAGAGCAGTGATAGCCTAGCCTAGTGGTTGAATTTCCTAAAAATCCTCATATTTGAGAAGAGAGCCAAGCACAGCAAAGGTACATTATTGGGTCAATACCTAACGATAAACAGCCAATTTGCCAAGTAGGTTTGCCAATTCTGCAAATATAATTCTTATTTATTCGTAATTACTCTTAACTACGTTGAATTATTTAACTGTACCTATCCTTCTACTTAGCCCTGTTAAATAATACGAGTGGAATGGCAAACTCTGCTAGTTGTTCAACTTAACCGCAAAACTTTCTTAAGACTCACGGACGGATTGTTAGTTTCAGTTTATACGGAGACGTGCTCAAGCGTGCGACGTGTTTTGATATAATTTTGTTTGATGTTTAAATTTTAAACGATTAATTTTACATAATTATCAATATTTTGTTTAAGGAAAATTGATGTTGGTAGTTTATTAAACTACCTATCTATGATGTAGGTAAAGTGTAGGTACCTATTTTATGTAGGTACATACCTTACCTGATGCCCAACTACGTATTGTGCTGACAGAGACAATTATAATCTCACGAGCAGACGGACAAGTATTGTTTCTAATTAGGTAGATGCTATAGCTACAATAATTTCGTAATTTCATTAAACTAATGCGCTGTCCTATACCTATACCTAGGTAGGTAGGTACCTATATATACCTACTTAAGTAGACGTGTACATTTATAGGTGTCAATTTATATTCTATCATAAGCTGTAGCTATCTACGTGATACCTATCCTTTAAGATAATTAAGATTTTTACCAAACATGCTACTGCAAGCACTTACGTAGGTAATAAGAAAACTTATTTTTTAAACTTTAAAACAGCTTTCAGAGAGATGAACTTTAGCTTTTTACTTTGAGAGTTTTAAAGTTTTGTTACAAAATACCTAACCACATGATAATATTATATTTTACAGTGCAAAAGTGTCTCCGAAAATAGCTTAGGTAGGTAGGTACATTACGGTGATTAAGGAAAATTTAAGTTTGTTTCATTTTGATGCACAGTTATTTTATGTACCTAGGTACAGAATGTAAAATATACCCACGAGCTGTTTTACAACATTTGCCTTCAACCCTTTTTATGTCCCACTGCTGGGCACGGGTCTCTCCCCACAACGGGGGAGGGCCTGGAGCATATTCCACC
>DWQL01000590.1:0-14363 GCA_018231265.1 Noctuana haematospila | reverse complement strand
GGTGACCGCAGACAAAACTGCATTTGGTTTTCGTTAAAATTTTGGAACAAGACAAATCACATAGGATAAAAAATTATCTTTTTATATCTGTATTAATTATATTACCTATCTACATGTAGAATATAAATGGAAGTTTTAAAATGTTTAACATAGAAATATTACACAAGCTACCCTCAAATAATGTATTCCACTTTCAAATACTAATGTATGTAAAGCGATTAACAATTGCGTACATTTACAATAACGGTAAGTATACTGACCCCAGTCATAACAAGTGTACAAATAATCACATAAAAGCAAGGTTAGAAAATCCGGTATATGAAAACGTATGGAATATGAAGTCATTTTCCAAACATTTCTCGCCGAAGCCCGTAGTATTTGGTACTATCTGTTAATATGTATTTGCTATTAGCGTTATCTTTCGCTAATGTCTGAAACAATCAAACAATTACCCAAAATGTCTTTGCAATTTACTGCAACACAAATTGAAGGAAATAATAATTTTGTAACTGCAAACGTAACTACCATCAGTCTATTATGATTTTATTTCAAATCATATTTTATTTGTGATGATTTAACATTGTAAATTTTTCCTATTCACTTAACATTTTTCTCATATAAAATATGTGACAATTAACAAACGTTTGTCATTTCATACAGCAACACACTCTTGATTAATTAGGTGAACTAGCAATTTTATTTTTAACAATTGTTTAAGACTTCCTACTACGTTGATATCGCAGAGCCATCACTCTTCATTCATAGCTAACAGCCGACACCAGCGTAGGAAGAATTCAAGGCTAACCCAACACAAAGATATTTCCTATAAATATCATAATCATATTAAAATAAATATGTAGATGCACAGTCCACATAAATTAATTGGCCAGGTACCTGCGTCGACAGTCAAATTAATACTGGGGAACAATAAGCTTGAACCCGGAATATAAAGTTACATAGCTTATAAATTGTGAAGAATGGCTCGAGTAGGCAAACTTGTATACATTGGAACAACCCAATTGAACCTGCACACATTTTAGTAATGTTGCCTCGCTTTGAACGCTAATTTCATATTTAAACTCGCGCAACAAACGACACACTGTGACCTTAAGCGTAGGAGACAACCTCGACCAATAACGGGTCAATATTGGCTTGATTTATAAATTACATAACGTTTCAACAACACGCTATTCCCACTGTCATCTCGTTGCTCAGTAATACAATACCACCCATTAAAAATACCTGTCAACATTATATACAGACTGAAAAAACCTGGATTCTGAAGTCAATTTTTAATTAAATCCTTTGACGAACATCCAAAGTGCCAATTGCCATTGGCTCCTAAACTGGTTCTGTGAACACATTTGATGTTTTCTACATGGTATCGGATCATGAGGTCTTCGTCGTGGGCGGAGTGGGTTCAGTAGTTATGTCGACTAGCGTGGCCTCCGCGGGGACGGGAGGAGAGGCCTCGGGGACCTCCGGAGGGAATTGAGGGATGACGTGCGTCGATTGTATCTTCCTCACAGCATCCATATTAACTTTGGTTGATAAGTTCTTCTGTCGCGTTTGCTCAGACAATCTCTCACTCAATGCTTTGAGCGCGATTTGACTGAAATCAAAATTTTTTAACGTTTATCCCTTAGCAAATATAATATACAATTTACTTAAATATCTTCATCATCTGTCAAATAAAATAAAACTCACCGCCTTCTCTCCATATCCTGAGGCTCGACCCCCGGCATGGATATAGTGACTCCACGTGGGCTCAGGGCTAGGTGTACCCGGCGGGGGTTTGGTGAACATACACCCATGCGCACCAGGCAGCGGTGAGTGGGTCCCAGGATGCCCCGCACCACTGGTTGTAGGACCGTTGGGAAGAAACTGGAAAATGCCAAATATTTCTATGTTGATAATAAAGTTTTTGAGTTTTTGTGCAATGTGGGTAGAAGCTTAAACTTTAAATACTATAAAAACAAGTCTTTTAAATATTTTCTTTGAAATCATATTAGAAATGACATTATCCATTACGCATCCAGAGTTTTAATAGTTTTTACATATTGCCAGCCATATTAAAAGTCAACCAAAGGCACAAACGCGAAGTATATATGTACATTCAAGCAACAAAATAATATTCTGTATCCGTCTGACCTCAAAAACACAATAGTCATTGATCATCTGTTAAATGCTATGACACATAATATTACACATACATACCATTCAATCGCACAAATCCAT
Source organism: Noctuana haematospila (assembly GCA_018231265.1). NCBI lineage: Eukaryota > Metazoa > Arthropoda > Insecta > Lepidoptera > Hesperiidae > Noctuana > Noctuana haematospila. The sequence continues at coordinate 12,125 of DWQL01000590.1, read as the reverse complement.
GATAAGATAACTGTTATTGCACCTGATTAATATGAATAAAATAATGGGTCCTAAATTTTAGTATGTATTTTGTTTTGCTTACAACTCTTCAATCTGACTCACTAAGTAGTAGATATTCGAGATGGCAGATTAGATTAAGTGCAATAACCCAGTTCTGCATGTTAGACTTACCTTCAACCCTTTTTATGTCCCACTGCTGGGCATCTAGCCACAACCGGGAAAGGCCTGGAGCATAATCCACCATGCTGCTCCACAGGCATAGTCACGAGCGGAAGCTAGTTAAAATAATATAATCTTAACTTACTTATCAAAACTAAAATTATCTGCCATATCCCCTCTGGAGCCATTGCTGTGTCTCTGCCAGAACCTTAGGTACACCCAGGAGAGGATGGTGCCACTGCCCCACATGCAGGGATACGTGCCTTCCAAGGCTCCAATGGCCCACAGTAAAATTGCAGTCACCAGTATCAATAATGGTAGTGATCTATTAGTAAATTTTCCTGAAATTACAAACATAATAAGAATGATAAACCTGATTTATAATAAACATTGTGTAGTTTGTGATAACATTGGTTACATTCTAGATGCTCAAACTCTTATAAACGTGTGACAATGTGTTTTATTAAGAATAAGGGTTCAATTAAATAGTATGTACTTAGTATTCAATTAGTAACCTAGTTACCTAAGGGAGTTTTGAATATGAGATGATCTGGCATTATTTGCTTCACAGCCACACTCACAGCAGCGAGGTATCCCGCCAGTCCATGGACGTGAATGTCGAATAACAGCGAAGTGTCCTGAGTCCAGGCATATATCACCAGATAGTAAAATGTTGTGAGGAATGCAACTCCAAAATTCGTCTGAAAGAAAAACTTCATCATCTCTATTTGACCCCATAACGGCTCTATGAGTTTTCCACATAGCCCCACAGTTATTATATCTATGATCACTTCCCATAAATGTATCTCTAGAAACCAGAACGTGAAAGTAGACCACAATTGAAATGAAGGTGGTAACAAATACCCCGGCGTAACACTTAGAATGTTCACCACATCGTTAGAAAACGATAATATGTAACCTATTACCACAACAACACAAATAAACTTCACTGATGGCGATGTGTTTCCTAATAAAGCTGAAAATTGTTGTCGTAAATACGGTATATTACGACTAAACACTCTGAGCGCAGCCATTTTTGTGACGGTTGAACTATTTATCAAAGTCAATGTCATTTATGTTATCAAAACTGTCAATACAAGAGAATGTTTTCTTTCTTCAATGGCATCACTTTATTTTGAGCATTGCCCACGACAAAAAAGAAATTGATGTATATGTTTTGTTGTGCCACAATATCAAAGATTATTTGCTGATGATAGTTAATTTATAGAAACAACCGCGTTTAATGACATATTTTATTTCACTATTATTTGTCAGGTAAAATGTAGTCTGTGAGAAATTAACTTTTACAGAATAAATAAAATTGTCAACTGTTAATATAGTATAGCGTATGTCAATCAACGTCAAATGTCAATTCAATTGTGACAATTTTAAATATTGATATTGATATGTAATAATAATAATAATATGACATGATAATTAATGATAAAAGTCTAGGTTTTTATTATTAATATTATGTACATATGTACATAAAATTATTAACACTTTTTTATTTGTAATGTAATTATTACAAATTCAAACAAATAGTAGATTTACTAGTGACACTGTAAAATTAAGACTAAAGCCATCTCTTTTAAGAGTAAATGCTGATTCAAAGGTTTTTGAGAAGCGCTATTCTGGTGAGTTTGTGTTTTATTAAAACCGGTATCATCCTAACCTATTCTAAGTTTCTTATTTTTAACTTTTTAAGTAAACATAACATAGTAATGCTATTCTTTAAATTATGTCTACCGTCTGTAACTTGATCTTAATTAATTCATAAATATTTTAGCTTCGTGTCGCAAATCTATTCGGAAGTGTTATGGCGAACCAATGCAGCAGTTTACAAATGCATTACTTGTCTCAGAAGGACGCTGCGGCACTTGACCAAGACCTGTTTAATGAGTACAAGTTTAGTGTGGATCAACTCATGGAGCTGGCTGGCCTAAGTGTTGCCACTGCTGTAGCACACACCTACCCGCCTAATACGTCAGTACTAACTAGCCACCTTCACATTTTATGTCCTTATTAGCCCTCAGAACACTGGTTTCCTTGAGTCCTTAGTAGACAAGCCCCTTTCGTAATGGTGACTTCGGTAGTCAGGGCAGCTTTTCATGGCCATGAACCGTCAGTTTTTATTGAAATTACCAAACCTGGGATTGAACTGTATCACATTCACAAATATGTGAACCACCATCTTAATGTCAAATACTGTTGTAATCTTTATATTTGATAGAAATAGTATATAAATTCATAGATGATCAAATATGTCATAATAATAACTTGCTTTCTATTATAGACATGACTCTGCCCTAATAGTGTGCGGTCCTGGTAACAACGGTGGTGATGGCTTAGTAGCAGCACGACATATGGCTCTATTTGGCTACTCAGTGGCTGTCCATTATCCAAAACGCACGCCCAAACCACTGTACGATAACTTGCTGCATCAGTGTCAGAGTTTTGGAGTAGACATCATTGAGACACTGCCTCCACCTGGCGAATTAAAAAATAAATATAAAGTTCTGGTTGATGCATTGTTTGGATTCAGTTTTAAACCACCAGTTAGAGAAGAGCTAAAGCCAGCATTGGATGCACTAATTGATGCAGGGTTGCCGGTTTGCAGGTATACATTATATGGTTACATTATTTTCTTTGCTCCTAGGTTTTGTTAATTAAACTAAATTTGACATTTTTATAAATTAACAAATTTCTTTTTGTAGTGTGGACATTCCTAGTGGTTGGGATGTGGAAAAAGGTCCAGGATCAGACCATGCCCTTCGACCAACTCTTCTAATTTCCTTATCAGCACCAAAGCTGTGTGCCAAGCCAGAAATACTAGGAAATGCCAAACATATTCTCGGTGGCAGATTTCTGCCCCCAAAAATTATCGAAAAATACAATTTAACATTACCACCTTATGCTGCTCAAGATCAAGTTGTTCAACTTTCATGTTAAAAATACTCTATTTTTGTTTTACAAGTTCATCGTTATGGTTTAAGTTTGTATGGTTTAAGGTATACCTTTTAATGTTACTTTTTTGTTGTAATAAATATTATCTATGAAACCAAAATCATACTTTATTTTATCTTTGCAATTTTATTGGTATTAGTTGACTAAACTTACTTTAATTATTTTTACAGTGTGCTTATGCAGTTTTTATTACTTATCCAGTTAATAATCATGAAAATAAGTATTATTTTTTGATATATTATAATTTCTTAATCATGTCTATTCATATTGGGAATGATTACACTGATTACATTTATTAAATTTTTCAACGTTGTTAATTAATTTCAAAATAAAATTATAATATGAAACAAAAAATAAAAATATATTAGACAGAAAGGATCATATTCAAGACCGTAAAATTATTTTAAAAAAGTACGTTGATTCTGACAGTTCGTAATTGACGTATAAAAAATTTCGCGCCATCAATTCCCGTTGCCGCCGGCTTGCTGTCAAAGTGAATTGTGAAACAGCCTAAACAGTTTCTTGTTCTTCACAAAAGGTCACTAACATTCAGGCTAAATAATTGCTTACAAGTGCATTTAAATCCATTTCGTTTCAAAAAACCCCGTAAGTATAATATTAAAACCACATGTAACTTTTAGCACCCGTAGTCACATTTTTAGTTTGTTTCCAATCAAAATCAGTTTAGAGGAGTGACAAAAAGAGTTTTTAATAAAAAAGCAATTGAAAATTCTCCTAGTTTGTTAATTTCGTAAGCCCTATGGTTTTTAATATATCCTTTATTTAAGCTAACGTGGTCGTGGTCCTGGCCTAGGTTTTTGTGTGCTAATTTAAGTGTTGTCATTTTGTGGTAATGTATTTCAGGTTAAAATGTTCGAGGCACGCCTTCTCCGAAGCTCTATCTTAAAGAAAGTCCTTGAAGCCATCAAAGATCTCCTCACACAAGCCACATTTGACTGTGATGACAATGGAATACAATTACAGGTAATTTATTCTTTTTTTTATCTCTTAACAAAATATCATTATACCAGGGTTCAAGTAGTTCTTTGGTAGTAAGAGAACTAACATAATAAGAAGACATTTATTTTTTAAGAAATCTCCTATAGCATGTATTGCCATTAATTAATATTAAGTATTGTATAATATTTGTGTTTCAGGCTATGGATAACTCTCACGTATCTTTGGTATCCCTCACACTGCGCGCGGATGGTTTTGATAAATACAGATGCGATAGAAACATCTCCATGGGCATGAATTTAGGAAGGTATGATTTTTTATAAGTTTGCCATTCTATAATATACTTTTCATGCTACAATTTATGTACATTCCAAACATACTACTTAACATTTAACAATTAACTTTTTTATGAGCTTTGGAAGTTTCCAGAATGTTTGCAGACACAAAAATAAACAATAAATAGGTATTTACTGCTTTGTTCCCAGTATGTCAAAGATTCTGAAGTGTGCTGGAGACAAAGACACAGTTACAATGAAAGCCCAGGACAATGCTGACACCGTAACATTTGTCTTCGAGAGCCCCAACCAGGAGAAGGTGTCGGACTACGAGATGAAACTCATGAACTTGGATCTTGAACATTTAGGTGAGCTGTCAATCTTATAAATTTAGGACAAGGATATTATTTCAATTTATAACATGATAGACTGTAGGTCACCTATGAACTTATGCCATAACTCACCAAACAGTATGACACATATTGTTTAAGTAAAAATAAATAGTGAGCAAGCCCATGGCATTTTGTTTTTTAATACCATCACTCACACAAAAATTTCAAGAATATAAAAAAAACAAATATACCTTTGTTGTATTAAAATTTTATCACGTTTATTAAACAGGAATCCCAGAGACTGAATACAGTTGCACGATCCGCATGCCGAGTGGGGAGTTCGCGCGCATCTGCCGCGACCTCTCGCAGTTTGGCGAGTCTATGGTCATATCCTGCACTAAGGAAGGTATGAAAAAAATATGTTTACATTATTGATTTAATAATTTCTTGTCTTGCGATCCTAAAAATATGTGATGAGACCTTGATAACACTAGACATAGAGTAAGGATAGCAACAAGGTAGTATGGGCATAACTCTAATTAAGCTTCTTACAATTTTATTGTATGTAAGACATGTCCTAGTTAATTTGCATTTCCGAATACTATATTATTGTTATGCAACAAGTACATAACATCTGTTTTATAGGTGTCAAGTTCTCAGCATCAGGAGACATAGGCTCAGCGAACATCAAGTTAGCACAGACTGCATCTATAGACAAAGAAGAAGAAGCTGTAGTCATAGAGATGGATGAACCTGTCACACTCACATTCGCTTGCCAGTATCTCAATTACTTCACTAAAGCCACTTCATTGAGCCCACAGGTAATAAATGTTTGTGTATAAAATTCCTGAGCATGGGTATCTCCCCACAACCTGGGAAGGCCTGTAGCATACTCCACCACGCTGCTCCAATGCGGATTGGCGAAGATACCAGTTAGTGGCCAACCCATTTTAGATGTTGCCAAAACGCCCTTCCAACTTACAACCAGGTTTAACGACTGTTATCTATCGATAACAACCGGGACCGACAGCTTAACGTGCTCTCCGAAACACGAAAGCCCGCATAGTTTTTTCCACTAGCTGTCACCCATCCGATGAGTTTAAAGTGAGAAACAGTGAGATCGCTACTACGGTGCGATACACACTACCAGCGGCGTTACGCAATTTTAACAATCGCCTATTTGTTTAAAACTTACCTTGAATATCAGCAAAGTTTGGTTCCTGTATTAATCTTTATATCCTTACTCTTGTAGGTACAACTGTCCATGTCGGCCGACGTGCCGCTAGTTGTAGAGTACCGCATTCCAGACATTGGCCACATTCGCTACTACTTGGCGCCCAAGATCGAAGAAGAAGATAGCTAAATAACAATGTTACATATTGATAAGTTTATTTTTATATCTCATACTTGTAAAATTTAATTGTCGCTGCATTCATTGTCGTAATAATATCGTGTTACTATTATACTTCTTATACACTGGGTGTATTAAATTAAATAATGTAAAGAACTAATCTGGAGCAAAGCTACAATAAAACATTATTTTTTAATTCCGCTTGTTTTTTTTTTTTGGTAAAAAAAAACCTAAAATATTGTAGCAGACAATAATATATTATATTGTAAGTATTATTGTAACCCTATATAATCCCATGTAGGTGAAAATTACGGAAAGTAGTGCTTGGAGAGCTTAGATTAAAATGATTAATGTTAGTTAATTGTTAATGCACAACATAGAATGCAAGTTAATACAGCATGAATATTAGTAGAAAACCAAGCATAGCTTTTACCCAAAAAAATGCTATTCTGCCCATATTTATCTGTATATTTATATTCTGTATATAACATAGGAAAAGTTTGCGAACTGGATCATCTTGCCTATCTTTTACCGAGACCCATATTAATATAATGTCAAGTAATTAATTACAATAATTTTGTCTGATGTTGATGTGAGAATACGTCCACAAATGAAAAAAAAATCCGTTCATTTTTAAACCTTTATTCCACATACTATCATATAAAATAGTACAATAATGTCCAAATCAGGTTCATGTTTCACATGAGTATTAAAAAATAAATTACATTATAATTAAAATGTCTTTCTGTGCTGCTACAGACAAATGAATACGATACAATTCTTATTCAATATAATGAAATGAACTTAAAGCTCGATAATTTCAAGGGAATTTTTAAATTTAATTATAAGGGAACCCTAATTCTGAACATAAACAGGCTCAATGCCAAAAAAACTATTGCAATATTTTGTCAAAATGATAAGAAAACTTGAGTCTATTTTTATGGTATTAACCTATAATAAATTTATTGTATAAACTTCAGTAATTTTGAACATTATACTTTAAAATATGATAGTAAAACGAAACTATTTGAGATCAAACTAATTCTTTTTAATAAAGAAGATTATGAAATTAACTATCATTCTATACGGACAATCCTTTCTTCAAATGCCTTATAAAATATGTATGTTTACCGAATACACACAAACTACAGTAAAATTATCCCTCATGTTACTCATTCATGTCTTGTACAAAAGCGAAATAGTAAAATTAATGACGAAATCCGTTAACCTAAACTACACAAGTGGAAATACTAAAAACTATATCTAGATTATAAAAAATAATTCACTCATGTTACAAAATAAGTTACTTTAAAAGTAACAAAGGAGGGTGGGCAGGAAAGTGAAGTGTCCACATCACCACTTGCGACTTCTCACTTCACACTAAGACGCGATGCATTTTCAATAATAATGAAATTATTTTTTTAATTCAACAGCACGGTTGAATTACCACTGAGTTCAAGTACTGAGATTATGAAGATATTATATAAAAATGCATTGGTCTTAACTTCAAATTCAAACTAATACGACATACGACATACTTCAACAAATAGGTACACGATTGTCACACCAAAAACCAACTTATCAAAGTTCGCCATTTCCCGGCGAAGCGCACAAACATTAGTTTGAATTATAACGATGGTTGAAACCACGAACTTATATCTAATTTAATGATACAACGTATAGTAATAATTAAATGCGTGTTAAAATAACTGTGTTAACATGATTGTATTAGAAATGAGTTAGAGGACATACAATATTTCGTTCACATTCGAGCTTTTAAACTGGTTCAATCAAACGAATTGCCTAGTACAATCATTTATTGAAAGGATACTCCAATCACCACTCAATCATTTAAAAACTCGATTGTAAGAAAACTATGAACGTTGATAAATGATGTTAATCAAGAGCATTCGGTACGTTATATTATGAGACGTTGAGTAACTAGGTACATCAAGTACGACACATAAACAGCATTGTTATTATTTTATTACATTAGGCTGAGTTTTGTTAGTGCTAGTTAAAAATGTTTAAGTCTATACACCAGTATATAAGCAAGCAGTGCTAGATATGTTACAGGGTAACTAAATAATACTTTCATGAAGAAATGAAACACATTTTGTTTGTTCAAGTACTTAATATACTATCGTCAGCTAGTAATATGTAAAATTACACATGGTCATGTATCAATATGGATGTCGGATTACTATTTTCTATGTATTTGTGAAATTAACAAACCTACGAGTGTAGATTTCATAACTATAATTATTTTAGGCTACATTATGTTGAATGGTCAGATTTCGAATGGATTCACAAGACTTATTATATATACACTTTAAGACACTGATCAACTCGAGATGTTGGGAAATTAGATTTTTTGTGCAATTGTTATAAATATTATCGGTTGCAATTTTCATTACGAAACTCTTAATTAATTATAAATATACATGTCAAACGATAATAATAATTAAACACAAAATTAATGTCACTAAGCTAGATGTCGCCACAGGCCTACTATCCTACTTAATATATTTTTAAATACAATATTATGTATAGTATAAATTAAAATTAAATATATTAAGTAGCGCAGTGCCTAAAAGACATATATATTCAAATTATTGGAAATATTCAGCGATATTCGTAAATGACTGGTATCTGCAATTAAGTATTATAAGCAGAGCTAATTATCAATCAATTGATTTTAAATTAAAAGTCCTTAGTTTATAAATCTGTGAAATAATTTGCCATAATATAAGATAAATTTTAGACGAAGCTGGAAAATCAGCATTTACAGTTGAGTTGAGATCGTTTTAGCTAATCAAAAGTTAATTAAAATGTATTAAAAAAACGAATGCGAATGGCACACAATTTAATGGGAATGTCGGTTGATTCGTCTGATAACACTTAACAAATGTAACTTACATAACGCGTGTTTCAACCATCTGTCGTCGCGTGGCGATTGTCACTCCACCTCTCCGCAGCGGCTCCCGGCACTTCACGTTGATTGTGTTGAAATGATGGCAAGATGAACTAACACTTATTTTCTTATAATGAAATTTAGGTTTGTGGTTTTACTCAAAATATTTTATGTCCATTTTATAATATAATTAGCTGACCTGGCAAATATTTTTCTGCCATATAAATTATTAAAATAAAGGAGCGAAAATTTCGGGTTATGAGTATTTTTACGTGTCAAAGTAAAAAAAAATTTAAAAATTGGTACAAAAAATAAAAATAAATTATTTTTCCACCCTTATTACTTAGGGGTACGAAAAATAGTTTGAATTCTATTCTCAGACTTATTCAATATACATACAAAACTCCATAAGAATCGGTCAAGCCGTTTCGAAGGAGTTCAACCACAAACACGTGTCAAAAGAATTTTATATATTAGAATTGCAATGTGATGCAAATTGGTAAATATATCTTTTAAAATATGTTACATTTTACTTAAAAATATCTCTAGTTAACTTGCCATCACTACATGATTACAGACACACTTGTTAAATTCACTTGAGATGTTTTCAATGAACGATTATTACTATCTGTTCGTTACATAAATGATGTCATTAAATAGATAAAGAAAATTGATATTAAAGGCGATATAAACGCAGTTTGAAATTGACTTAATTAAAGATGCATTTATCTGTGTGACATTGAAGATAGTTTCACCATAACAATTAAATATGAATGCAATCTGTATCGTTTGCCTTCAACCCTTTTAATGTCCCACTGCTGGGCACGGGGAAATCCCCACAATCGGGGAAGGCCTGGAGCATACTCCACCACGCTGCCCCAATACGGATTGGTGGTGGGTTAGTGACTGTATCGTTTAAATTAAAATTATAATTAATAGCACAGACTCATTAAGATGTAACGAAACAGATGTATATCGTACCTATCCGTCACGCGCGCGCGTTATCCATGCGCATGCGCGTGTGTGCGTGTGTGAGTGCGGGAGCCGTTCGCGGCTACTTCCACTTCTTGGCGGAGAAGAGCACGGCGCGCTGCTTGAGGAAGAGAGAGTAGCTCTGCTTCTTGAGCGCGGCGGCCGCCTCCTCCGCGGCGCGCGACCGCCGCCCCGCCCCGCCGCCCGCGCCCCAGCCGCGGCGCCCGCGGCCTCTACCTGCGCACGTCAACGTCACCACTGTCTCACTGCACCACGGGACTCCTCTTAAACGTAACGAAGGTTAAGTTCAGAGGGCCAGAGCTTACTGAACTGTGCAGATTTCGGCGGACCCCTCCCTCCCTTTTAACCCTCCATGCTATATAATAATATATTGTTTTTATCGTTTATGACTAGCAAACGAGCATGCAGGCCACCTGATGATAAGCAGTCACTGCAACCTATGGACATCCACGTCCAACCTCAATTAGGAGAGAAGTCCTATCTTACATCATACGTGGAGACATTGCTACTCATGAGGACTGAGACGGTCACCTCAAATATAGTGTGTCCGGCAGCAAGTCTCTCCAACCGTATTTCTATGACATTCACAAAACGAAACATGTCAATATACAGTCAAGGTTAATAGGTGCGATCATACCTGCCCCCCCTCCCCTTCCTCAGGCCTCCCGCTTGACCTCCGACGGCCCCGGCGTGGAGGCTTCGTCCCTCGGCGGGCTCTCCTGGTGGTCGTGCAGCGTGCGCAGGTGCCGCACGAGGTTGGACTTCACGCTGAAGCCCTTGTTGCACAGCCCGCACACGAACGGTCTCTCGCCTGAGTAGTTGAGTGGTGCACACCATATAGAAAATACCATAATAACAATGCGTTTTTAAAAATTATTCCAAAATTCCTACATGAACTCTCTATAAGAAATTTCTATAGAGATAAGCAGTACCTTTGTACAGATTTACTTATGTTTTTCCTTTGTTTTTATTTTAAAAATAATACGTTCTAGAAATATAAACTGAAAATCGGTTAAGGATGGTACCATTGAGACTAACAACGACATTATATAGATTGTAAAATATTGTAATGTATTTTAAAATATTGTAAAGAAATTCTTTTCAAATGCAACTTTTAGTTACTTATACCTACATTATAAATATGAAAACATTGTACCTGTGTGCGTGCGCATATGTATGAGCAGCGAGGCGTGCGACGGTAATACCTTGTTGCAGTTGGGGCACGTCTTGTTCTGAACGCCCTCTGTGAAACGATTGTGACGTTTTGGTGGGGCACTGTTGTTTGCATTGGCCAATTCTAGACAACCGACACCGAACGAACATTTAGACAGGGTCAATTAAATTATGTGCAACGTGCAATGCTCTGGTTATGCTGCCAACTTTATTTATTGACACAAACGTGTATTAAAGGTTAGGAATTAGGGATGCATCCGATACCGGTATCGATATATCGATAAACCCGCGAGTTTTCGGCGAAACGGCGATTCATTTTGCCGATACCCCGATACATTTTAAGTATCGCGCTATAAATAGCCCATCTAAAGGCGCTATCGCTCTTATCTCAAATAAACTTACGAAATCGACTTTCGCCAAATAATTTAACAATTTTTTGTTTTCTGAATAAAAATCTCGAAAACTATGAATTTTAATTATTAACGTTTGTTTTCTGTTAACAATCTCGCAAAAAAAATATTATAATCTTTAAGTATCAGTAATTTTGCTAATCGAATTTGTACCTTTTTTTAAATTTTAACTATCCGTATCGATATCGACAATACTTTTTTAAATATCGATATCGTATCTGCTAAAGTGCGTATCGATGCATCCCTATTAGAAATGGTAAATTATTGCGCATTTGAAATATCTAAGACCCGCTAAAGACTTGACATAGATTCAATTGAAGCAAGCAGTGAACTACACTTTACAACAAAATACTTTTTTAAATTACTTCTTTGTTTACCTCTTCGTATAGAAACCAAAGGTGCAGTTAAACAAAGCATCACATTAAGAACGTTTACTTCTAAACAGTAGCCCTGTCACGAATAATAAAGAACTACTTTAAGTAGTCGAGTTACGTACCTAATGTTATTTTATCCATTTGATTTTTAGTTCCCGATACACCCGATACGGAGCGCTGTTCAAAATCCCATACAAAATGTAACTGTTACTACTCGATG
>DWQL01000589.1:0-14368 GCA_018231265.1 Noctuana haematospila | reverse complement strand
ACCGGCCGCGCCCGACGTTGCTTAACAATGTGATCGCTTGCGATCCACACTAGCAGCGGGGCTATACGCGCTTCCATCGAGTGTATACAAAGACCTTATGAATTAATAGTTTTGAATTTTGTTTCATAATATAAACTAGTAGATGTTTTTAATCCGTAGACGATTCTACAATTACGATGTAAATACGTCAAAAGCCTAAGTAAAAACGTTCCAATGTGCTCCATAAGTGGTGAGAGATAGTTACAATTATCTTACCTAGTACCTAGTGTAAGATAAAGTTGTGTGTGTTGTGTGTTTTCCTTCAGCAGCTGGCGCACACAGGAGCATTCGAGACGGCCGCGGCGCTATATTTCTGTTTGAAACGTAGCAGCCGCGATGAATCACTTTGTTTATCGCATGCTGAACCATATTTTACGTTCGCACCGAATTCTCCACTGTGACCGGCCACCGGTTCTGTAATCTCCATCTATCTTCATTGTTTTAAATTTTTCTCACATTTAAAAAAGAAAATGGTGTTTGGCCATCATTCTGCTTTGGGAAATTCGTATGTGGCCTCCCGATCGGGATTGAGCTCGTTACTTAGTTTCTATTTAGAAAATGTTAGACCCGGTTAGACATAAGATTTCACAAGTGTTGCGGGGACCATGGAGACGCATAATAATGTTGTAATTAAAGCTCAAAATTCTAAATAAATACAAATTTTAAATAATTTTAATTTTTTTTTAAAGAATATTGAAACATCCAAATCCTTGCCTTCAACCCTTTTCATGTCCCACTGCTGGGCACGGGTCTCTCCCCACAACCGGGGAAGGCAAAATCCAAATCCTTAGTACCTATTAATTCAGGAAATTGGGTTTTGGCAACTGAATGTCACAATCGCTTATGTACCTACGTGGATATCACCAGAATCATTCTCAACTTATTTCCAAGTATGGAAGAAAGCTCTTTTTACTCCTGTCAGCCGGAATTGCTTTTGCAGGAAGAAAGTATCAAAATTTAATTAAAACATATTTCAGATATTGAAAAACATTTTAGAAAAATCGAGAAAAATAATGATCACAGTATGGGACGGTCGGTGCGATTCCGTTCTCGAGAGTTCGCATATATTTAGATCGCTCTACATCTGACCGTGGTGCAAAGTTTCGCAACGACGGCAGGAACGCCTGACACGGGATGTACAAAGAAGATTATAATGCAGAGGATACAACTTTCTGAAATCTTCAAATAATACATACCTGAAGCCTCAGGACAGCCGTCCAACTCAGTCATAGAACTGAGATCTTGGAACAGATAAATAGGGTTGTACCCTTAGTATCTGTTTCGTGAATCAGACCTTGTTAAATTTATGAGCATCTTTACACATTTTAGCCACTAAATCGTATCTTCACCAATCTGCATTGCAACAGGATGTTTAGTATTACTCTAAATATTCTAGAGTGACGAATGACGCTTGACTATTAACACGAATAATTATGTAGAAAAGTAGGGCCATGCTGTGCAGAACTTCATCGCGTTATCCTTTCTATACCTACCATGTTTTTTTTATATTGGTCGTTTATCGAGATTGAAGCTTTAAAAAATAAAACAAGATATAGAAAGTTTTTAATTGATGATTAGGTTAATTCTGATTCTTAAGTTAGGTTTCTTCAAGCCAGCCATTAAAAGAGCTGTCCTTTAAAACCGGTAACGTATTGGTTCCTCTGGTTTAAAAATTAATATTTATTAAAATAGAAAACCTTCGTTTCTTTAATCTTTGTGTCTGTAAATACGCAGTGTTAACCGACAGGTAGCCGTATCGTATCGTTTATGATGGGTTACGTAAAATCGGTGAAATTCGAAGGTAAAATTAAATTGGAACTTTTTAAATATTTATATTTTAAAATTAAGATAATACAAGTTTATCAAATTAGCTTGCGTTGAAAGAATATTTGGTAAATAAGTTCGAAGTTATACCTATATTTTTATTTAACTAGACTTCAGAACTAAGGCCAGAACAAAAGTACAAATAAAATAAAAGTTTTGATGAAACTATTGAGTTTAGTGGGCGCTATATCCAAGGGGAACAATTTAGACTTAGAACCGGAAAATTTGCAGCAAATTGGAAAATTTTATCAAGATTTTTTATGTAAATTTTATTACAGGAAAAGTGGCTACATATTTATAAATATTTCAAAGCGTGAGCATTTGCATGCTTTATGATTATCTCGAAGTGTTCTAAGTAGCCATGGAAAGTTATTAGCCCATAGTGCCCCATAGTTGTATACTTAGAATGTTTATGTTTACCAACTTTAAGAAAAGACCCATGATGGTGAATCTTAAGATATAAGTATCTTAAGATATAAAAATTATCTAGATAATCATCTCGACATTCATATTCCAGGAAAAGCTACATAGTCCTAATTGTATGACGATGACTGATATATAGTGTCTTGTGCCAAGAGCCAACAACCACTTTGTTATACTACAGTACTGAGTACCGATTAATATGAATATAAATAGAATTTTATTCATGAACATCACTGTTTTTTTAGAATCATGCTCGAAATAGACATTGATACATCGAGTGATGCGACGGTGAGCAAGATAACTCTATAGGTAGTACTAGAGCATCAATCTATTGTCTAAGTACTACGATCATGAATAATCCGTGGGCATCAGTAACGAACGCCCTGTTGGGTAGCTATATAGTTACAAGTGCCAAAAATACATTTGCACTACAATTAGAATGATACATTATTTTATTTATTCAATCATTATGTAATTCTGTAATGGCTATAGCATGCGATAACTGCGATGGAGGATAGGGTTTACAACGACAATATTATTATAATGACGATAATAATAAGTATAGCAACAGAATGGCGTACACCAACTAGCTATAAAGGCATGATGTTCGATTCTACGCATACATTTTGTCAGAGCTGCAACCCAATTCCGCATTCCTCTCCGTAGTCCACCCAAAAGAATCCAGTTTGTAGAAAAATAAAATTAATGAAATTCGATCTACGAGTCTACGAATTAGTCAATTAACAAACAACGTTCATAGATTTTATCCTGGATTATTTGTGTTGTTAAATGATGCCGACCGTTCTCATTCTCTTTAATTCGCCTTCGACGCGAAACTTTGCCTACAATTAAAAAAATATTGCTATATCTCTAAAAACAACCAGAAGCGGCAATATATTAATTTGATGGTGAGTGCAGATGTTGAGTGCATAATAATATGTGATTTAAATTAAAGCATTATTAAAATACGCGCCATTTTAAAACAATCCACTAAAATTAGATGTTACTGTCGCTTTACGGTTGCAGCGCCATCTGTTGAGATTTTTACTAAACGCTGAACTAAACTTATCTTAGAGCTAGGTAAAAAAACCGAAGTTACAAAAATAACGATTGTGATTTTTTAAGATAGAATAGATAGTATTTTTCAGACATCTTTTTAGATAGTATTATTATTAAGTTAGGCTTACATAATAAATTTTTATATAGTAACACATCAGCGACATCTCTGTAAACATAAATAAACTACCTAAAGTTACGACGTTGAACACGTGTTACAGTTCATATAACTATCTGATAGATGGAGACACAACACAAATCTGTAGTCTTGAGTGTACACAATCTGAATTGAAGAATCTTTATTAATAATATAGATTATTCTTATATTATTATTTTTCTTGTTCTTTAGTTATCGGCTTCACGTTAGCCATCCCGCAACGTTTTACCAAGCTTAAATAAAGTAATTTGGTTCCAATACGGTAGGGCACGGTACGATATTTATTATGGTTGGTAAAAAGTCGATATTTATAATGATAGGTAATTATAGGTAGCTAATGATAGGTAGGTACGTAAATGTAGCTACCAATCATTAATTCATTAGGTTCCGCTCCTCTAATTTTTCTAATTATTTAATATGTGCGTATAATCATTTAATAAATCACTGAGATTTCTCCATAGCGATGTAACGAAGACCACTAACCCGCGCTTGACCAGCGTGGTGGCCTAACCCTTCCCATACTTGAGAGGAAACATGCAACATAAGAAATTCATTAAATGCGCTTAAAAATGTGCTTTATGGGCTCGAATGTACGCCTACGTCCAACCTCAAATAACTGAGGAGTAAGTTATGGTTGGTCCCACACAAAAGTTCTCCAATATTCCATTCCTCGGTATCTCCTCAACCCAGAATTACCTACTTACCTATAACCAACCCAGCGTGTTCTAAAAGCGGCATTGGACCTCAACGAGCGAACTGCACAAGATTTATCACGAACTTTAGGTATTTATATTTCAGTAAGTGTATTAGGAGGTAGGTACCTACTTATATTGTTTTTAAAAATTATCGCATGATTTCACAAACTTCAAATCGTATTGAATTTCAACGAAACCAACAGACGTAGATAAATTAACCAAACGGTCGTATCACTAAACAGGGGTCACCTTTATGCCCTTGTTATGTAATACGATTTATTAAATGGTATTTCAGATATAAACATTTCTATCAATAAATTCATGTAAATATATTTAAAATAGATAGTAGTTTGACCGGATGCCGGACATCCAACCTGCATGTAAACCGGATAGCCGAATATTCATATCAACTCAAACAAAATTTTCCATTAGTAGCAGTTATTCTCCAACACGATAATTAAAGGGTGATTCATAAATTACGTAACTCCCGACCTCCCTTGTCCACTTTATAGTGGTTAAGTATTAATAACTCCGACTCCCTTTACACTGGTGCGACCTCAAATATTTTTTATTTTAAATGTAGCACTATTGCAGAACGTAAAAAACAGTACCTACTACAAATTGTTTGTGTAATACATATGTAACATATATTATACATAATATGCTTACACGGATGATGCGTTCACCGCGGTAGCACATTTCCACCGCGGAACTGTGATAGCGAAACCGCTCTACGATTTTTGGAGTTGTCCTTTGTATACGCGCGGAACTGTAGCAAAATTGCTTGTTCTTAATTATAAATGTATCTATGCAGCTGTCTCGGTCGCGCGTTAATCCGCCGATCTCCTCCGATACCTTCCGATACCGTGCGGATCGTTCAGCGGTTCCGCTACTACATTTCCGCGGTTGACGTGTGCTAATGTTGTGACAAAGTTGCTTTAAAGTTTACGATTGCAAAATAACGCTTAAAGGGGAGAACATTTTCGTGATTTCTTAAGATTGTTCCGGAAAGCAATCATTAAGTTCGGATATGTCCTTATTATGTATATTATTTGAACAGGCATATTATTTTTTAATTTGGTATAATTATACTTTTGTCTGATAAAACATAGTTTTAACTAAACTGAGACATTCAGAAAGTTCTGTGTCAGATTGGAACGGGATTTTTTCTATTAATTTTTTAATAATATTCATAACCATTTACATTTTTAAATGTAAGTTATATTTTACCCTTTGTATTGCCTTGGTTTCGGTTGCTCCATAAATAAATAAATAAGCCTGAGTACGCAAATTCGCTCGCGTGAAATTAAATCTGTGCTATTAATAATAAAAGTTAATTAAATTTGACTTGTTGGAATTAAATCTAGCACACATCAGAGCTGGCGCGGTTTTTTGATTTTAATAAAGTAATATTCAATTGCTTTATGGCACAACCTGCGAGGTTTGTTACCATTGTTAGTTAAAATATAATTATTCACTACCCCTCACAATTATGGGAATTCGATATGTCCCTAACGTACAAACGTTAAAAATCCGGATTTATAAGAGACAGAAGACCCTTTCGGATTTATCGAATTTTAAATTATCTGGATTACAGTTGCTAATTAAGACCAATTAATAAGATATTTATTATTTTAACATAAATAAAAAATCTGTGTACCTACTAAAATACTTATTAATTCAGTGACTCTACATTGACATTTTTTCAACTCTTTATTATACCATCCTAAAGGTACGAAAACCGTATCAATAAAATAGGTTGGATAGGCTGCAAAAATAAATATGAAGTTGGTAATATTATACTTTAACTTAATTATTTTTATTAAAATAATAATCCTCGCTTAAACCTCTCAATAAAATAACCATGACTACAAAAGCGTATCTCTCGGTCCGGACTTGGTAGAACCACGTGTATACGCTAGGAGATCTATTGTATATATCGAAAGGCAACCTTTGAGCACGTGAACGAATGTCTCCTTTCATCCCGGCTCTGAGACGCAAGTGCATTAAGCACCCCCGCCCCACCACTCTGCCGGAGGCTTACCTGCGCATACGCCGCGCCGCCGCCACGATAGCCTCAGAAAACCGCTACCGTACTATCAATGATTAAAAATGTTCACAGAATGCTCGCGGTCTTTGACAATGACGTCTAAATTAAGTCAATGAAAAGACAAAATATTCATTTACAATAAAAACTTACGAGTCTAAATGATTCGTAAAATTTTCTAGATAAAAAAAAATGCAAACATACAAAAATGATTGAAAAACATGTCATAAGATGGCCTATGTAATAAATTAGTGTTTATACTCGAAGGTTCGTATAAAATTTAAAGTGTGTGAATATTAAATACATACAGAACCGAAGTATATTGATATATTGCTATATCTAACATCGTTAAATGATCAATTATTTAATAAGTATATATTATATGAAACTGTAAGAGGGCTGTTTCTGTTTTGGGGGCGATAAATCGATCTAGCTAGGTTTCATTTTTAGAAATCGGTTTTATACGTCTTTACGGTCAATGAGAAGCTTCTTGCTGGTGCTGCCATTATGTCAATTACTATGGTGATGAAAATAATAATAATACATTTTACGATTTAATCAGCGTTGCTGGTGTATCGCGGGGGGGTTCTTTTTATGTATCAAGCCACTCGGCCGGTAGCGCATCGACGCACGTCAGTCGAATCCGTCATTCACGGTGCAAACTGCGCGGAAATTCGCTTCGGTCATAATACGTGATTTGTGTTAGCTTTTTTTCCACCTGCAATAATTAACTTCATTCAAATCTTTAAACTAAACGTACTTATAAACGTATACTTTATTGAAAATTGGCTTCTTTTGAACAAAGTTTACAAAATGTTAATCATCCCTTAAACCGTATTTAAAACAATAATAGGTGATTTTCCTCGTGAGTTTTAACCGTAAATACTTATGTTTCCTTCAAAATAATTGTTATAAGTAAACTTTAAATGGCTTGTGAGGCTGTAACTATGGAGCTAAGTTGAACAGTTAAGGATATCTTTCGTGAAATCTCACAAATGCATTTCAACAATATCGTTTATTTTAGTACATATTTATATAAAATTAAATAAGTTTTATAATAATAAACTGATTATGCTTATTTAAACTAATTTCATGACAGCTTATGAAGTTTATACATTCTATAGGTAATATATTTTTTATAGATAAGATTTACATTATTTTCTAACAGCTTTCAATAGCAGAAATGAGTCTAAATTAATAAATTATATTTTTATATTTTAGTATGATTTTATTACCTTTTAACATGATGTATTCGCTTGACGGTGCCTCACAGGACACAATATAATTTCTGCGTTAATTTATAATCTTTGACCACGCGGCGCGGCGGCGTGGTGCGTTGCGTACGCGGTTCGATGTACAGCCGTAGAGCGTAAAGCGGTTATACAAGACAAGCTGCTGCGCCTGCGAGCGAGGTAGACGCGCGCATTATTGTAGTGACAGTGATCCTGAGGGGTCCAATTGTGGTGATCGTTTAACTGAAAACTTTGCTAGCATGTTCTCTAGCTAAGTGTTATTGTGACAAAATGTGGAAAGAGGCTTTGTTGGTGATGGTTGCGGCCTGCGGCTGCTGGGCTGACTTGCAGGAGAGAGGTAAGTGAGCCTTCGTTCTGCCTTTTTCTTTGCGCTAACAACTTCTTTAATTGTTGACATAAGTTAAAGAACCTTGAAAGATATATTTTATGTATTAAGCTGCCAAGCAGAAGAATTGTATTAGCCTTTAGAAATAGTTTTAAGGTAAGTTCATTAACTTTATACCTAGTTGCAGTTCAAAAACAACTGTCTACTTGTTTTGTTCAAAGGAGGTAAAAGAGCAAATCATTCGATGCATTAATTGAGTCTGTTGTGAATTTTTTCAATGATATATTAATTGCGGGGTGGCTTACTTTAATTAAAAGTCTTTGATTATAAAAAAAATAAATGACGGTTTCTTGTTGTTATTAACATTTATTAACAAAAACAATTAAAATCTGAAGATGATACACAGAAGTGAATGAACTTGTAGATTGTATGATGCATGAAGTGGCATGAACTAACGCGTGAGATTTTGGGCGTGAGTACCTACGTACATATTTATACTTAATTGCATGCAAAAATTCGGAGTATGCTGTCAAACTGCACATCCGTAGATTTTAGAACCAGTCTATCTACTCTTGATCTCAACTTAATATAGCCAGCCATGCTACTGAGAACTTAAATTCTTCCAATTAAATTATAACTGCTAAGAGTTCCACAGCCTTACATATTTTTTCCTTTGGTACCGTCAAAACAATGGCGTGTACAAAGTGTTTAACTGTAGTAGGAAGGTAAAAATTGTTTCCAACCTACTCGTATGTGTGCCTTTGTATAACTTCGAACTAGGTACCTACCTATAAACAAGTTTCTTCTTACAACGTCAGACTGTGGTATACGTTGAGAGATACATATTAATTAGCTTGTAAGATAATTAACTTTTAAAATAACCAGTTTGCATAATAATAAACAAATTATTGCTTTGCGATAAGTACTATTTCTCCGAAAGATACCTTCAGGTTTTTACGCGTGATAAGATTTGAACGTCCACAGTAATGGTCACTAGAACTTACTTAAACTATCTGGTATCTAAATTTCGGATAGGTACGTATTTTTTTTAGGTATGAAATCTGTTTTTATTCATACCATATTATAGGTATACGACTAGGAACATGATTTTTTTTCTTTTGCTTTTTTCAGTTTATTGCCCTATAATTTAATTAACTAATTACAAGTTAACTATTTATTTGTTCTTAGAATGTTTATGTCTCTAGCTGCGAGTATGTAGAGTCACAATACAATATTATGCTTTTGCGCTTTGGCATTAGTAACACGTAGAGTATCTATCTAAGTATATCTACCTACCTATAATCTACTTGATGGTTTTAGATAAAATAAATATTATAGTCATAAAGAATAAGTATGACATTTAATTAATTTATGAAGAATTGAGCCAGTCTCAGAATTAAATATATTACGTCCAATTTATTTGAATTTTAGGATTGGAATTTATTGTTTAAATATTAGCGCTTATCTCCATGATTGAAAAATCCGGAACGATCCCAGCGGCGCCTTTGGCAAGTTCTCACAACTTAATTTTGCTACATAGGTAATTGCTAATATTGTAAGGATAATCTGTTCAATTATTTATTTATTAAAACTTTATAATACCAGTCAACCTCTATCGAATAGAGGTACCTATATTAATACAATAAGTGAAAGAATTACAAATATTGTGAAGATAGTAGAAAAAATATAAAAAAGATAATAAAGAGAGAAAAAATAGTGAGAATCCGAGAAAACAGATTCTGTATGTAAACAACGATGTGTAAGCAATAGTGCAGTTTAAAGTTATAGTACTCACTATACTTACTCGTTATTTCTGCTATTACTCATTATAAACTAACTCCCCGCGGTCTGGACCGCGTGGAAAAGGACTTTTAGTCTAAATAAGTTTCGGCTGCACAATATTTTTATAGCATTTTTTCCACTTAGTGATTTAAACGTTGTGTTAACGTGATTCTTTCAATTAATATTTATGAACTGATTGAAATAAAACTAACACCAAATGGTAAGTGCAGCTGTACTTACCACAAAACAAACTGCAAACCGCACGTCAATCTGTTAAGCCGTTTCGAAGACTAGAGAAAAAAATCGAAAAGTCATTGTTTTGAATTCTATTGCGTTAAAAATAGAAGTAATAAAGATATATAATATAATAGAGATAATAATTATAGAAGTAATAAAGCCTCTTAATAATAGTTTTTCATCAACTGTTTTCCATGAACAGACAGCGATCAGTCACTTTGTTTATAGAATATTTGTTTAAGATATAGAATAGAATATAGATATTGACATTTACACTGTACCATTAAGTAGATACATGATCTAGCTAATGCATTGTGTGGTTTCAAAGCCATCAAGCACTCTATGTATGTTACGAGTATAGGGCCTATAGTGTTAATTAAACTACATCAATAATAAATATAGCTATGCTACATTATATCTCTGTCGTATCGTATGTTTATTTATTATTTATGGAACCAAATTAAACAGTAGGTGAGCTTGATGCCAAATAGCATTTTCTATGCAGAAAAAGTAGTAAAGAGAGAAAAAGTAGTAGAGAAATTGTTTGTCACTAAACGCCTCCTAACATAAAAGTAACATCAATCATGCATTGAAACTCCATATTAAATTACCAACAGTTGATTTTAAACAGCGAGCCTATGTGTGGTTCGCTAAATGAAGTCCATACGATAAACCGCAAATTGAAATAAATTGTAACATTGGTTCATAAATGTGTGGTTTCCTAATATGTTTAATATTTAAATTCTGCTACGTTTACCTGAATTCTGTAGGTACATACTCGTTATTATTGGAGTTTACTCCTTGTATATTCAAACTTTACTCATTGTATATTCAAAGACAATCGTACATAAGGAGCAAACTCCAATCGTGCATCGGAGCTGACATAAGTATTATACACGTTTTTTATATCACTGGCAACTAATTTAATTAGTCTTACAATTAACAGCCCAATCCTTTTGCTAGACTATATCTATTTTGCATCATCATATAATTTACATACATGGATAATTTGCTAAAAAAGTTATCGAAAAAAAAGGTTTTCTTGTTAAGTTTCCTTCTTAATTTAGATGTATAGAGTCTTGGTACAGAGACAAGTAGCGCTTTGTTGTTCTAGAATGTATGTAAACTTTAATAGAAAAGATAGCTAGCGATGGCTTTAATACCCCCTCTTACCTCTTATCTTATAATAATCTTCTATCGAGGACGTTTTCTTTACCAGTACCTATAAATTCACGTAAGCTCTGATAATTGCTTAGAAATGAGCATACAGATTTTCTTTGAACAACTTCCATAATAGAAGGTAAAAGCTAAGCGACAGTACCTACTACCTACCTAGACGGCACTACATCGCTACAGGCGGCTTAATTGACGTTGAGCGGAAGAGAAATCAGGGAAAACTTATAAATACCGAAGCTGGTTTAATTCAAGTGAATAATAAAGTTTCATGATATAGCTTTATAAATTATTTACGATCATAAAGAATCTTAGAATCTCAATACAGATGCAGTATGGTAATGTAGACCCGATGTTTCGGTGTAATAATATATTTCATAATAAAATAGACAGGACAACTCCACTCTTAAATAATAATTAGAAAAAACGTACTTATCTTGCTTCCGGCAGTTCAATAAAAAGGAAGTGAACTCGGGTACCTACTGGTTATGGGGAAAAAATTAAAAAGGCACCCCTAGAACGTATCCCCGGCTTAGCGTGCACAAGTGTTCGAAGTTTTTGTCCCAGGTTCGGTTCCCAGCTCGTCGGACGGATATGGCGCCTGCGTCATTTAGGTGCTCTTGTGAAGGATAGTTTTAAGTTGAGAACATCATTTTAACGCATCCCCTTCCGGGATGGGAATTATTATTACGAGTTTCTATTTTTAGTTTCGATATTCTCGATCCATCTCTCAGGTCCCTAAGGATTTCGTATGCCTTAATTTCAATGAAATTTTATTGAGTATAAAAAAGTAGAGCACTTTTCAATCAATCTTTTAGGCTAAACATATTATGCTTTATTATAATAAAGGATCTATAGAAGTAAAAATAATCCCAAAAAAATAAATACAAAAATTCTGAATTACGCTGGCTTTACTATTATTTTTCAACATGAAATGACATATTAATCAAGAAAGGATATACTGTGGTATTAATTAAAGTTACTTTATATCGTGCTATCGGGAATTTGAAAAGATTCGAAGATAAAATGCCAACATGCAAAATTCATTTTGACAACGTTTCCGGGTCAACAATAAATTATGGAAGGAGTAGCCTTCCGTAATGTATGTAATTGGGTTGCATATAAGAAAAGTGTCCGTGACGAATGATAAATTGATAACTACTTAGGATTACAGTCGTTTCTTGATAAAGAAATTGCGATCGGCACAATTTGAATGGATATTTAATTGAATGAAAAAAACCTTGATTACACTATTTGTAAATGAGTTGCACTAATGAGTTATTTAACCTTTTATTGGTAACCAGAAAAACAAGTGGAGTAGCGTAATCAAGGAAAATAATAAATAAATGGTGATAACACCACTTACATATAGGTAGGTATGCAGATAACTGCAAAAGGAAAACAAGCTGAATCAAATCTCTTTACGGACTGCCTACTCGTACTGAAGGACTTACTAATTGGTGATGTCTACTACAATTTACTTCATGCTGGCTTGCTTTTTTTAAAGAATTGAATACCAAACCTACTAGCGACGTGAATTCAAACACGGGAATATATAAAAATAAGAACATTTTTTAGAAGTGGACTTTCTACAATAACATTTCTACAGCCGTTTTTTTCGGTTACACTCACATAATGTTATTTATTTATTATTAAAAAAGTATTTACAACTGTTACAAGCTTAAATTATTTTCATACGCTATTATTCATCATCCTTATAGTTAAGATGTATCAGTACAAGACAATTCAAAAGTATTTTGCAGGCAGGATTACATCAGCACTTCACAATTGCGCTCAAACCGAAAAGCTCAATTTCACTTAGCCGTTAATGAAAAAGAAATTTTATCACTTGTAAGTAACGTGCTTCATCGAATGAATCTTGACCACCACTTAAAACCTGTGTCGCCTTTGCATTGCCTTTGATGATTTCACTATTCAACAGTTATAATGGTAAGTACCTTATCAGAATGCAATAATGATAATAATAATATAGTAATTTGTGCTTCTCGAAATAATTCAGATAAATATAATTACAGTTATGTAAACTAAACATTGGATAATAATTATTTTGTATTTACTGATTATTATGATCTGAATAATATTCGTGTGGAAATTATACTGTCGTAAGTGTGACATGGCGGACATTGAGAATGTCTGATCAAGATTCTTTAAAAAGGTATTTAACGACAGCCATTTTAAATGGTTTTTTTTCACGCGAAAGTAGTTTCAGGCACAGCAAGACCGCATAAATAATTTGGGTAATTGCTTTAGAAAAATCCACGTTGCATTCGTACCGGAGCAAATGATATTATAACTTCTATAATTCGTGGAAATACTAGATTAGCGATAAACGCTTCTTATCAATGTCTCTCAATTTAATCTTTGGGCTTATTAAGGTTATTAAGTGTGAGATATTGTTGAAACAATACTGCTCAGAGAGCTAGCGTACTTGGAACTTTAACAAGTACTTGTTAGGACTTCTTAACACGATTGGTGATTTGAGGACCCTTGTGGTTTATTAGATGCCATGCCTACCTACGAGTAAACGGTTGAAACAGTGTATAACTCAATCAGATCGATGCTGCACGTAACGTGACCCAACAGTGTCCAAGTCTGCCCAACACGCATAATCTGCTCTGAATATTGAGTTTCGCAACATGTTTAGCGCTAAGCGAAATATAAGCCGATGTGAATATTGCGTTCTTATTATATTAATACTTGTATATACTTCAAAAATAATAACGACCTATTTAGGAAGTGCTTGAAGGTGGAAAGTTATCGCGCACGGGTTTGGTAGTGTGCTTATCGCTTAAAATAACATACGTTTGATTAAACAATACCTCGAACCCGACTGTTTGGCTATTTGTGTGGTGTAGTGTTTATTATACTGCCCACCACAAAGGTCCTGGGACCGATTCCTAACGGGACAGAAGTTCAATACCCAACAAACAAAACGTATACACACAAAAACAACAAAAACTTGAATAGATTTTGAAGACCATCATCAGCATTTTTCTAAACGATGAAAACCATAAAAGCAACGTCGAAAAGTTGGATCTCCACGAAATTTGGTACTTGCCACTTTAAGGATATTACATAAACATGTTTGGGTCAATAGATACTGATATAGATAGTGATAAATTATTGTATGGTGATTGCGCGCAAAAAAGGAAAGATTTCCTATATTATGTCTGTGGTGTGTAATAGATGTGTGTGGATCGTAGCATGTCCACTATGTAACAATACAGTTTAAAAGGCATGAAATAAAGAATGCACATACTGTTGGCAACACAGTGCTGTCAGTGGTTGTTTGGCGCGTTCTTGAAGATAGTTGTCCTGACAGGATGGACTTTGACA
>DWQL01000588.1:0-14370 GCA_018231265.1 Noctuana haematospila | reverse complement strand
TTAAATATTCAGTGACCTATCAAACAGCACTCTAAAGGTCGAAGGTAAAAGTTTCACGAAGGTTTCTCCAAGAACGGTAGGGTTACCAGATCAAATGAGAGTGTCGGTATATTTCTATACTTTATTTGTATCATCTACAAATTCAAATTCAAAAATTTTTTATTCATCATAAGGTACACGTATACACTGGATGAACTCATAAGGTACACTTATCCACTAATTCAACATGTAGATTCTTATACGAGTTATCAATCCGAAAAACGATGATAATGTATCATTTCTTATTATACAGAAAAACATTTCAACGTACGTCACTTCGCCACAAACCGTTAAAGTTCCGTAATTGTAATTCCAGATGGCTTTCCAATAAAAAACACATTTCCTAATTTACTCGGACCCGTGTAAGTACGCGGTATTGTGTAAGAACAATGGTATTGAGTCACGTCACGTGATTCATTCAAATCGCGCCTAAACGATCCGTGGAACTGATTTTGATTTTTAAATATTTTGATTAGTTTTACGATTATTTTGGGTTATGACGTTTTGTGACTTCCTTTGAATATACATAGCTATAGGTAATATAAAACTAATAAATGCACTTTGAAAAGTAGTATTTTAAACGAAAATAATTTTATTTTAACTATATTTTTAAATATATAAAATATTTTCAAACGAAGTATTTTTATTAATTACGGTTTATATTACCTTAATATAAATTATACATTGGTTCAAACATCGCAATCCCACTGCTGGCCACGGTTCTCTTCTTAAATATGTAGAGAATTAAGGTCATAGTCTACCATGTTGGCCCAGTGCGGGTTGATAAAATTCACATGCATTTTAAGAACTTTTATGGATAGATCCAGTTTTCGTCATGATATTTTCTTTTACCGCTACAGCTAGTGAATTAATTTCTAAAGCTAAGCCGCTGGGTTTTGAACCCCGACCCCCGAATGAAGTTTTATTCTTAACCGCTGTGCTATCACCGCCAAATTATTGACCAATATCTAATATTAATATGAGCTAAATGATTTTTAAATAAAAAAATGTGCGCCAAAATATCTAAGTGTCAAGTTACGTAATTTCCTTCAAAAAACTAAGCATGTATTAAGTAAAAATACTTTATTTATTTATTTGCGGAAGTTACGTAGGTACCTACCTACTCTT
Source organism: Noctuana haematospila (assembly GCA_018231265.1). Classification (NCBI taxonomy): domain Eukaryota; kingdom Metazoa; phylum Arthropoda; class Insecta; order Lepidoptera; family Hesperiidae; genus Noctuana; species Noctuana haematospila. Next base: position 13,203 of record DWQL01000588.1, on the reverse strand, counting down.
GCCATTACGTTAAATTGTATCTTTAAAAAATTATTAGTATCAAATACCAGTTTTAGATATAACTTCCTATTTAATAAAACTGTTAACTAATTCAGCCAATTTATTTATGCATCAATGCATATTATTTTGTAGCAACCTTTAAGTTTTTAATAATGATTATATACTATTACTTTTCTTAGCGCGCATCACTCCGTTGGTAGTGTTGATGGCCAGCTATCTCACAGATTATTAGCGACCTCGGGTGCGGTCTGTAGTAGGTACTGAGTACTCAGATGGGTGACCGCTAGTGGCTAATTTCATGTGCGCTTCCGTGCTTCGAAGGACACGTTTAGCCGTCGGTGCCGGCTGTTATCAGTTGTTAAACTTTGTCAGAGGCCCTATGGACGGTTTGACAGCAACCGACACGAGTAGATTCACTGATCCGAGTCTCCACGAATCCACATTGAAGCAGTGTGGTGGAGAAAGTTACAGGCACTATATTTAGTCTTAATTTTTTTACAGGTAAAATGATCTAATTTGGTAAATACGGTACGAAATTCGCCGTTAGCTACTAAATTTTTTAGGTACTATTATATTTCATGTACAAATTAATTCCTTATAATATTGCTAATTTAAGTATCAACCCTTTACATTTTTAATACAAAAGTGCCGCCATCAAAGTCATAGATTAATAAATAATTACAGATGCCCATTTATACTAGGCTCTTACCCATAACGGGCCTAGTCTGTCCGTCTGTCTGTCACACAAGTCCCTGCCATATATAGCTTATTAATTGTTATTTACAATTGTAAATTGCCAATTTATTTCTGATCTAAGTGATGTCTCCATTGCAAAAATGGCAATGATTATTTTTGACGTTTCAACAAGTTTGTGTAGTTAGTGTCTTTTTTATAGGTATTTATACTCTGTGGAATTATTATGGAAAAGCCTTTGTCTGGAGCTTCTCAAGTATACAATGTATTTTGTTGTAAATGCTGCAATAGGTAATGTAAAGTTACCTTTTAATAAAACACACAGGACCTATTTATAGGTCTACACTTTAGAGACAATCAGAAAAATACATCAAATTAGAACAATATTCTAATTTACACTTAAATAGGAAATAAACAGCAAACTAGGTACTCTAAGAAATTCCGTTCTTGTATTTTAAAAATTGTAACCGACATTTCAATAACACTTAAATTCTGAACTTTAAAAATCGAATGCTTTATTCAAGTTTCAACAAACATTTATCGTCTGTGTTTTACAACCAACGCAATAATGCATGAATTGTGAACATTAATATTTTGTATAATACGATTTTGTCGTCGCATAATTATCATAATAAACGGACACATTGCAGAATCGTGCATTCTCTGCATCCCTTTCTTACATATTCCTCTCCCTCTCGTCTCACACATGCAATTGTCGTTAACCAATTAGTAAACAATTTTCAATCCTTTGACCTGAAGATAAGATCCGTTTTAGTTTAAACAAATAAAAAGTAAGGAAACCAGCTGCTCATCTCTAAAATCATCTCGGAGATACTTAAAGACATTGCAGTAAGGATTAAATTTCATTGAGGGGTCACAATCAATGAGGCTCTCGAATGAAATGCGAAATGGATTATTTTTTCAAAAATGGAATTAAGAAGAGACAATAACGCTCATTCTTTTTAAAGATGGCGGACCGGACGAGCTCAAATATGAGATTATAACTAGTGTATCGAGCTTATGATAATTTTATTACCTTGTAAGGCACACAATAAAGCTTATTTAATGCAAAATTGTTAATAACTCATAAAGGGCTGGAGCGGATATCCATCTTGTTATTCCGGTCGCTAATGGAAACGACAATAAAGGCATAAAAAAAGATTCGCACAGTAACAGGAAACGAGTTTAAGATCGAATTCTAAATTTGAAATCGTTTATTATGTGCGACCGTAGTTTTTGATTAAAAAAATAAATCTCATTTCCTGAATTACGTTTAGAAACTTGTCTGTAAGAGTAAATACTATAGATTTAATCAATTCGGTTATGACCTTTAAAAATTTGGTATAACTCAGTAACATTTTAATTACGAATCAAGGTCGGTTTGTTACCGATAAAAAGCAAAAGTTATTTTTAAATTATAGTTCAAATCACTACGGGCATTATATTCGATTTTGACCTCGTTCATTGAATGATATTTGGCTATAAACTTTAATTTACGGCATTCCTTTTGTAAATTAAAAACAATTCTTCAATCCATACTCAACTTTATTTTTTTTACATTAAAACATGATCTATTTGATTAAACTCATTTTTATAAGGTTAAAGAATACTGGCTCAAATATTTGGAAAAGGAAATGACGCCACAATGCGGCACTTTTTTATTTTCGAACAGATCACAATGCAGGTAATAAATAAATAAATAAAAATTGTTGAATCATTATTAATGGCTGTACAATGTACTTAACAACAATAATTTAAAAATAAAATTATGACTTGAGTCAATTTAAGCAGTTGTAATAGATACGCCTTCTTTTAACTGACGCAAAACTACTCCACATTCATTATAACTTTGTACTTTTGCGAAGAAAACTGACACTCAAAATCGTTTTTAAACCACTTTTGACGGAATTTCAATGAACATTGAAGACAAGTTCTCACGAATAGATTAGAGTGACGTGTCAAATGGTTCCACAAAGCTGAATAGTACGTAAGTAATTTAAATAGAGCGATCCCTCAATTGGGGTTAATTCTCGTGTTTAAGGAATATGGACGTTAATTATGGAACGACACGACAAATTAAATGTTTTTTTTACGTTCTACAATAGTTAATTACAATTTTGGTTTTGGTATTTGGAACGTTCTTTATTAATATGATTATGGGATTGGAATTCGTTTTTATTGGGATTAATTAGGATTGTGTTTGTGCAGCTTCTTTATTTCGATTTTATTTTTCGTAAATAGGAAATAGTAGGAGTCATTTCGATTAAAATATATTGAAGGCGTATCAGTCTGTACGTAGAGATAGAATGCACAATTATGACTCTATATAAAACTCTATTTAAACACAATCTTAGGATTCTTGCTCTATGCATCTGTAATACAATACATAGAGCAAGAATTCTGACATTTTTGTAAGGAGTCAGAAATGAAAATTTCATTTATAAACTCATATTTTAGGCTGTGTTCAAACCAAACTGGCTGTCAGCCGCCGAAAGTGAGCGAACGTTACACAGTTTATTGTATGTCGCATACATATTCACTTTTATCGTTCATATCTAACCGACGATACGTTATTACGCTATGCGTAGACGTTAAAAAAATACTGTTTATTTTCACGTTCACACTGGGGCTCACAGTGAGCCTGCTTACATTCGGCGGCTGACAGTCAGTTTGGTTTGAACACTGCCTAACCGTTATTTTTTTTATATATTTGTATGTTTCTCCGCGATGAAGGGAACATTAACCTTTGCGAAAAATTTGTTTTTGCCTTGAGAAATGAGCAAATAGGTAAGTGACTGTACATAAGTGCTTACATGGATTAAAAGTATCACATTCCTTGTAGTAAGACACTTGATTTGCTTTGACTTTGCAAACAAATGGCAAAGGCTTGAAACAGGGGTGCACGAAGAGATATCCATTTCTGCGCATAGCAACACATCTGCCGCCGCTGTGCACTGGCTGTTTCGACTCCCACAGTAGATCCAATATAGAGTCTTGAATCGCACTTCCTGTTTAAATTGATAAGTATATAAGCTGATTTTGTTTGAAGGCGCTAAGTTTTATCCCCGTCACCAAAGCATCAGAGTAAATAATTGAAAAAAAAATGTATTATCCAAATATATTATTATCTTTGTTTATTTTGACTAGTCAGGTAGGTGTAGGTAGATACCAAATTTTTCCAAAGCTTACTTGGCCCTGGTCCAAAACTAAAATCTGAAATTTGGTGTACCTTTTGATGTTTGATATTCTATCATTTTAAACCCTGGGTGTGTTAATCCAGCACTCTAAGTAAGAGTAGGTAAAGGTGGCATATTATCTTATGTCACATATATTATATAACATATAACATGACACATAACATGTCATGTTATATGTTATGTATGTTGTTATCCTGGAATATCATGATGTTCCAAGTCCCTTATAACACGTGGTATGAAGTTACTAGGTAGGTACTTACCTACTTGTTTACGTCTATTTGTTATTGTATTTACCTTTAACTGTAACAAAAGATCGTTCAGAATACAAATCGTGCATGCCAATGAAAACGCCATCAAATTTTGTTAGTATCGATGATATCAGAAGTGGTATGCTGTCTGATTCGTCGAGGTCGTCGGGGACTAACAGCTCGGTGCCTTCAGCTTCGCATCGTATTCGTGCTCGATACCAGCTAGTGGCAGTTGCGTGCAGCTTGTAAAATGCGCCGAATGCTTTCTCATATCTGTAGTCATCTCGAAATTTCGGCCGCTCAGAATCTATTACAATCCATACTGATAAGTTTATTTACTGCCAACTTACTTTGCTACCAACACATCTACAGGAGAAGGAACAGTTTACGTTCTGGGATCTCAGAAGGATCCTAAACTATCCCCTAGTGTTCCGTGGAACCTCTCTGTGTCTTACAGAATTTCTCCGTCATATATTCACAGGAGACCAATTAGATATATAAAATAGAATTTGGATTTATTATTGTAATAAACCTTTTCTTTTTTAATTATTAAAAGTGTAGCCCTGTAGTTTTAAATCTTAAAACCTTGAAGGCAGAACATTTAATTTTTTAGCCCATAATAATATATCATAAAAAATGAATACTGTTAGGGTAACTTACTAGCAAATATAATTAATAACACAAAAACTACACTCTCTCGTGCGCATGGTAAGTTTTTCATTTTCAGTCATCTCGAATTTAATATTACGTTGTAGATTTCCATAATTATTTTTATCTTTGCTTTCTTACTCCAAACGTTAAACTCGCGTCATAGTAGGTAATAGCGGCGCAAGTTACAATCAATGAAAGGAAAGAATTTTCATACCGGAAAATAACTACTTTCTTATCTATTTATAGGAGCTAGAGGGATTATAGCAATAGAGTTGATAATTTTTATTTCGATTATATTTATTTCTCATATACCTAAGCACACTGTATCAACAGAACTAGTAGGTATCATACAACTCGTTATCATAACCGATTTCAATCTACAATGATTTTTTACACCTTCAAAAACTGCAATCAATAAATATTTTAAGATATTTGTGAACTTTTAAAGTGATTTAAATTTGAAAAACATAAGTATTGATACAAACACATCAATAACATTGAAGATTGAATAGGAAAGCACACATTAAGGAAACAAGGGTAGTAAAACCCTCAAAAGGAATGATCTTAATGAGCTATTTTTGTCTAATAGATATTTAGTATTTAATTAGCTTGAATATAAGAATCCATATCACAATAAAGACTAGTTCAGTAATAACGTAGAGAATTTTAATGTTTAACATTTAACGTGACAGTAAAAGTTAATAGTTCAATTAACTAATATTTAGTTATATTTCCCTGAGACTTCTATGCTTATTTCAATTTTCTACCTATTTATGTATAATTACATAGTTTAATTTATTTGTAATAATATTTAATAATGAATTAGTAGATATCTGTTTTTCTTCATTTAAAATTTTTATACCATCATTACAATTATTTAATTTGGGGCAGATTACGATTATAAAGACAAAAACGTTACAAATAATAATCGTTGGGCATGTATACAAAGGAAAAAGGCCTAACTACTTCCACTTATAACATTAGAACACTGAGCAAATGGTACTATTCTGTACTATTCAACATTAGTAACACGAAGTCCAGCCTCTTCATTGTTTATATATCATATTATATTGTTTATATATTATGTTAGATGGGAGAACCTTAACGAGAATAACTAAGTGCACCCGTGGTTGCAATGTAAATATTTTTTTTTTGGTGACTCATTGAAAATACTTCATACAGTTTAAATTATTATACTATATTTTTTTAATATGTGTATCACAATAATTGGTTATGAAAATGTTTTGAAAACACTTAGGTAACGCATATTTTGACATAAATTGAATAAACTTAAGTTAATTAATAACATCGTAACAGTTATTTATACTTTAACACACAATTTAAACTGAAGGCTGGGAAACATTACATTGAATTTAGTGGTTATTATGAATAATTGCGATAAATTACAATTGTCGTTTTTGTCATGATTCAAGATATAGGATGAAAATCTAGATGTATAAAATCTTTCCTAGCTTTATAACATGATTACATGAATCTGTATCTGCTCTATATACATAACAGGATAAATAAATAGGGTAAATGCATTAAAAATTTAATACATTAAAGCGCAAAATTGCTCATCTGCTTTACACATGTACACATTTTAACATTCATTTACATTCAACAGCACCATAAATTTTCTTCTAAAATAAAATTAAAAACAAATAACCAAGTGTCTGAACACAAATTGCCATAACTAAGTGTATAAAAATTTTCTAAATATTTCATAGGAGGCATTTATAACACCCCAACTTAAAAACGCTCGAGATATATTGAGTAAAGCGCCATGGTAGAAGTTAGCAATTTTAAAGTCCCTTTTTCGTAAAATATACCTAAATTCATAAGCGATTGTTCTGTGTGGACCTCCTAGCTCACACTGCATTGCAATTTTAATTACATTTAACGGATAGAATAGTGTACTTAAAAAAGCTCCTATAGCTGCTCCAGCAAGGAAATTTTGTACACCATTATATAATACACTTTCCTGTTGAGGTAGCCTCATTTTTATTTCATCTCGTATAATAAAGAACATTGCATTGGAAGGGCCATTCCTTAATAAAATTGGTACAAGTCCTCTGTAAAATTCTTTGATTCCATAATGTTTAGCAATATGTCTTGCAGCATGAGCTGTGTTCTTGAACTTCTGGTGGTACTTTGGATGTATGAGTAGTGTTTGTAGCCTCTCAAACGGCATAAGTGTAGCTTCAAAGCAACCAGCTACCATGCCAGCTACATTTTTGGCAACATATGGATTTACTTTTTGATTTAGCAATGGCTGTAAACATTCATCATAGACACCAAACATAAGAGACATGGAAATAGACCTCTGCAGCAAAGGTGGGAGCATGCCCCTGTACAGGTACCCTAGACCTTCTTTTTGAAGTTGGTTCAACGCAAATGTTGCTTCAACTCCATGCATCATCTGAAATAGATAAAAGATAATTAAAATACTAGTTCATGTTTTGTGTTCTGTGTGTTAAATTATGTACTCACTGAATATTTTAGTATGGTAATTGGTAATGTTTAGAAAAGTTCCAAGTAATTTATTTTATGACAAATACAACTATTAAGCTTGATGTACATAAATTTGGTTTTCAATTAATTTCTATGTGTTGCTTCAGAATTTAGTAAGTCATAATCATGGTTGTAATTTCTTTTTTATTTAATTTTAATCAATATTAAATTTTAGTTTATTTACCTGTCTAAATATGAGCTTGTTCAGGGGATAGCTAACAAGTATATTGCAGAAGGCAGCACCTCCGCCACAAACATACTCGCGCCAGTGGTCTGAAACCTGACCTGGCATTGCCATGGTGCCTTCATTGAGGCAACTGCTTTCTAACAACTGGCGCTCGGACATATCATTCTTGTTGCAACTTTATGATATTATCTGTTTTTCGTCATTATCTGAAAACAATTAAAAAATATAATATGTAGGTATTTTTAAAATATTTATGGAGGCAGAAACATGACAGAAGATAAGTGAAACTTTGAAATCTAATCTTTAATTTCAATTATACTATGAATGAGAAGAAGGTACTTGAATTAGTACTATGCAGGGGTGATAGTAGAAATCAAACACAAGAGTTTACACTATTTACCTACTCGCATAAGGATACAAGAGTTTTTAAATACATTTTACCTTCCAAAGATAAACAATTATAAGGCATGTTACGTATTTCATAAGTGGTTATTCCATAATTTTTGGTCAATGCCATTTAATAATCTTATGTGATACATACATAATAGTTACCAGACATCTGGACTATTTTTACTTGTTCAGTTACTATTGCACTTTAACACTCATATTTGTTGTATACAAAGTAATGCTGAACTGGAGAAATAAATTATTATTCTATCAAAGAATCGCTTGCACTTTTCTACATGAAAAATGAAATTAATTATGAATGAAATTAAAATGACAGATGACAGCAGTATTATACGAAGTCAAAAGTCATAACAGCTGACATTGAGTTGACAGTCTGTTAAGTCCGGTGGGATTAGTATTCCGTGCATAGATTCGAAATATCTACTAATGTACTCTGTGCTCGATAATGTCAAGATTATCAAGTCAAGTGACATGATGACATGACATAGACATACATGATATCTAATCAGATGCTATGCTAATCAATAAAATTGTTTTGTTATTAAAATCTCAATAATAAATCAAAAATATTATTTACATTTACAGTGGATTTGGTATTTTAAAGCGTATTCAGAATTATTACAGATTTTTTATTGGTTGACCTAGTCAAACCAAAAACAAGAAATACAAAAAGATAATGGCAGCGGTATTAAAAAAAAGGGCTTTAGCTGAATATAACAAATCTTTCCAGGTAAGTTTGTGTTAATTGTAATACTATAATTGCTGTGTAAATAAAACCAATTTGTGGCCAAATAGAGTAGTTTCTTATATTCACGAAATATTGTATGTTAAAGAATGTCTACAATCTAACATAACCTAAAATACTGTTACTAGTAGCAAATAAAAATAACGTTGCATTAATGAATCATTATTAATGATTGCAGGATGGCACACCATCAAAGAAACTCCATCTCGCCAAGAAGCCTCTCATAGGCAGTTCTGCTGCAGCTTTTGTTGGGTTACTAGAAAAATGCAAGTCGAGTGATGAAGCCTTGCAATTACTTCTTCGTGTTTCCGATTGCCTCCAGTTTCAAGAGTCAGATGTTGGGGAAGCTATCAAGAAGCTATCGGAGCACTTTCAGTCAGAACAGGAGTCTGTTGTGAGGGTCAAAATACTGTGGCTCTTCTGTGATATTGGACTGGAATGCCCTGGCGCTAATTTAAATAATCTGATAGACGAGACCATCCACTTGATAAAAAATGAGACTTCACATAGGGTAAGGAAAATTTCAGTCTATATTTATTTACTCTTGCTAAGTGTTATTCAATATTCATGATCGAAGTGTGCCTCTTGTCCCCTTTTGGGGAAATGAAAAAGGCAATTTTTATTTTAGTAATTAAAGTAATGTTATGTAATTGAATTTAATTATATATTTCTTAACATGGTAATGACCAAGATATCTAACAGAGGTTTAATAATTTTTGATTTAAAAAAATGTAGAGATATTTTTTCTATCTCAACTTTTCTTCTGATTAACTACAGAGAAAATAGTGCATAAGGAAGAAGGAAGATGAACAAAAAAATTTATTGATTTCAATTAAATATATATGAAAATAGCTTTATAAGAATGAAAATATTTCAATTTTAATATATACAAATATATCTGTCCAATGATCAAAAATATTTTTCCATAACAGACATTTGACACTGTTCTTGGTCTTTAAGGTAATAGCTCAAGGCATAGCAACACTATTAAAATTGGGCAACAAGTTGAGCGAGGATAAAATCCTCATGATGCGCCTTGTGGGTGTTGCAAAGGACAATCTGAAGGACACCAGCCACCAAGTGAAGTGTCGGTGCTTGCAGCTCATCAGTGAGCTGTACCCAATAATACCTGAAGCAGACAGGACCACTGAGATGTCTGCTGAAGCAAATGCCATTGTTAAGTTATTGGGGGACTATTCTAATGCAGAGGTATGTATCTTAATTGCACTCATTACACTATAGAGACCCAACTAAAATTGTAAATTTAAAAGCCATTTATGACCCATGTCGCGTAGTGGTTACCGGCCCACCATTTGAAGGTTCCTGGCTTTGATTCCCGGTGGGCCAAAAATTTAAATGATGAAGTCTGGGTGATTGTGTATGTGCTCGAGCTCATGGGTTTGTGTATGTGTCCATGGCACCCACAACATAGGGAATCCTAGTGTGGGACTGTGAGTGTGAAGCGTTATTTAATATTAATATAATTAAGTTATCCAGGATCCTTACCCTATACATAATTATTTTTACATTATATCATTCATTATTTTAAACTTTAATTGCTACAGTGTTAATAAACAAAAGGTGTTTGATAATTTGAACAATTTTTATTTCCAGGATGCCAGAGTTCGTTGTGAAGCATTCCAGTCTTTGCTAACCTTACATGAGAGAGGACAGACATTAAGTGCGAATCTGTATGATATTGTGTGCCCTGCTCTCTCAGATGATTACGAAATTGTAAGGGAGGTCGCTCTCAAACTTGTATGGCTACTCGGTAACAAGTATCCTGAGAAGTAAGTAGACTTAGTAGAACGTAATAATTTTTCTTACATGTTATAATTAATATCAAAAAGTCTAAATAAATGTAACGAAGAAAATGTGCAGTGTGTGTGTTATGTTTAAAATTTTGGCCACAGTCAGGTTTATTAATTTATAATAATTATTACCAGTTCAATAACACTCCAAGATGGCGAGACGACGATGCGCATGGTGGATGACGCATTCATCCGCATATGCTCAGCTGTGAATGACTTATGCATGCAAGTGCGTGCTTTGGCTTGCACGCTACTTGGGACCACTCGCGGTGTGTCGGACCGTTTCCTGCTGCAAACCTTGGACAAGCAGCTCATGAGCAACATGAAAGTGAGTGACGAACTTATGGTATAATAGACAGAAATAACTGTCTGGTAAGACGCGAGGTGCTTATCTGTGCTTAGATGTCTGAAATTTCTTTTAGTAGCCCTGAGATTGGAATGCTGATGTGAGAAGCAAATCTAGGGTGTACTTAAATAAATAGTATAGAATACAATATATAGCATCAAATTAGACTTATACATACAATTCTATTTTCCGAAGTAGGTTAACAATTAGGGTGTTATTAGAAAAAGCGCACGGCGCACGAGCGCGGCGCGGAGCTGGTGCGGTCGGGCGCGTGGGCGAGCGGGCGGCGCTGGGCCGACGACGCACCCGGCGCGCTGCTAGACACCGACACCGTGCAGCTGCTGCCCGGCGGCGCGGCCGGCGCCTTCGTGCACGGCCTCGAGGACGAGCTCATGGGTATGTCCCACTGCCCCCCTGTCCCGCAGCTCTAAAGCTTAGGCCCCATAGCCTGCTTTCTCACAGGCCAGATCGCGCCGGATCAGACAGACATGAGGACCGTCGCATCTGATGAGACCTGCAATGGTCTGTTGTTGCCTGTCCAATCCGTCGGTAGTCAGTGAATTCTAAGTTGCGACCTGTACGGAAGGGACAGGCACCCATCAGCATTGTTTCTTCTGCTTTCTTTTCATGTCCATAACTTGACTCAGGACCCACTTCAATGCGGGTTTTGAGGGCAACAGCTGATGTACAATGTACATGCCGGGATGAAATGTGGAAGCTCTACCTACAAATAAGCTAGGTTTATATATCTGCTTTCCACGTGAATGTGTGTTTAGGGCAGCCCACCCAAGGCGTGAAAAAGTGGTTTGAAATTGAATGTATTTATTTACACAATTGTAATTATTTATTTATTCAATGCAGAGGTTCGCACAGCAGCAGTGGACGCTGTCTGTCAACTGTCAATGGAGAACACTGTCTTCGCGACCACATCCCTCGACTTTCTGGTTGACATGTTCAACGACGAGATCGAGGACGTGCGGCTGCGCGCCATCGACAGCCTCACCAAGATATCGCATCACATCGTGCTTAGGGAAGACCAGCTGGAGACCATTTTAGGGGCGTTAGAGGTATTACTGAGGTTGAGCCTTAATTAAGAATATTTATTTAAATGTATTTTTTTAAAGATACGTAATTGTAGTTTTAGAGAGTAATTACTGTTTTGGTATTGGTTTTATGTCAAATTATGTAAAAAACTAAAGATAACAATTTCTAGTTAAATTTGAGTTAAATAAATTTATGGAAAAATTCTATTTTATCTTCAAATTGAATCGGCATAACCAGAATTGAATTTATTTTGGACCCGTTCATGGTTGGAGATATTTGAAATCTATTAATATGATTCAAATAAAAATTGTTATTTTACAGGATTACTCAATGGATGTAAGAGAAGGCTTACACAGAATGCTGGGCTCCTGTACAGTCGCATCCAAAACCTGTCTGGAAATGTGTATTGATAAAATTCTGGAGAATCTCAAAAGATATCCACAGGTGACATAATAATAATATTTGTATATGTAAATACCAATTATATAATGTTATTTAATTAACTATGTAGTTATGTATGGTAATTCTTTTCGTTAATTGAATAAATTAATTATTGATTTAATTTTAATATGGCAATTTTTAATAATTTTTACTTTATTCAGATAGTTCTATTTCCGTATAAAAAAAATTAATTTGTTTCCCAGGACAAGCGGTCAACGTTCCGCTGTGTACAGCGTCTAGGCAGCTCCCACGCGTCGCTGGTGCTGCCACTCACAACACGTCTCCTTGCAGTGCATCCGTTCTTCGACATGCCTGAACCTGACGTCGAGGATCCGGCCTGTATCCTTTTTTACGCGTTTAAATAACATAAACTATAAAAAAATTAATTAGCAAAGTATTACAATAAAATTTATTTAGTCTCTTATTTATTAAACTATTTATGTATTATTGCAATGTTAATTTAAATATATTCCAGAGGATGTATTATTTTGTAGATGACATAGACTTTTTTGATGTTTTCGGTTGAATTTACTTTTTGTGTAAATTCAACTGAATCTGAACTTAGCCTCCCAACTGTTACGTAACAAATCTAACAAACAAGTACAAGTTTTACTAAATGGGATTTCCTTAGCGTTAGTGACAGACATGTGTGTGCTGATCCTGGTGCTGAACGCCGCGCAGCACTGCAGCACGATGCTGCCGCTGTTCGAGGAGCACACGGTGAAGCACTACACGTATCTGCGCGACACCATGCCGCATCTCGTGCCTCCGCTGCCTATCGGTAACTCAACACTTACTTTTTAACCTTATGAACTTTGTTCTGCCTGTCATAGATTATAGCGGTGTGTGTAGGGATTGCAATCCCGCAAGACGGGATCACGGATTCCCGCGGGATCCCGCTGCTTTCACTGATCTGCT
>DWQL01000587.1:0-14373 GCA_018231265.1 Noctuana haematospila | reverse complement strand
TACACAACACCCAGACCGGTAACAGAAATCTAAATCCATCATTTAAATTTCTGCACCGCCGGGGATCGAACCCGGGACCCTTCGAATGGTGGATTGGCGTGGTAACCACTACACTGCACGGGTCGTCAAATAAACCAAATTGTCCAATGAAGTTATGTTTACCAGCAATCACAAGGTTTTACAAACTAATTTACGCTGTAGATAGTGTTCATAAAGTGGTCTTGGGTACTTAATGTAACATCCGATTCTCAGAATGAGTTAATGAAATTGCGCGGCTGTGAAGCGTGCGTGCGGCGTGCGGCGTGCGGCGTGCGGCGTGCGGCGTGCGGCGTGCGGCGCGCGGCGGCTGCGGCCGGAGATTGCTACGCCGCCGCGCCATTAGTTAGTAGTTGGGTTAGCGCTGGCAGTGATTACCGACCGTTGACGACAAAGATCTTCAGAATGTTATCATATTATACGTATAATGGAAATATCACCCACCATAAACGTTATAAGGTGGTCGCTCCAAAACTTTACTTTTCTAAACGTGTCAACATTTTTTAAGTCAATCAACGTAATATATGACATCGCTACAAAAATATTGTACAAAAAATTGATCTTTCACACAGTCAAATGGAGAAAGTTGTTAACTTAAAAAATGACTGCGAGGCTGCTCTTTTGTTCCAGTTAAAGTTCTCTATAATCATAATTATTAGTTCATTTAGCGAAGACATATTTGGTATTCAGTCGGAATAATGGAATTCAATCAAATTTCACGTCCCTATATATTTTGATTTTAATTAACAACGTTACGTCAGTGTCGTTACAAAGAGCTTAATTGAAGCGGTTGTCGTAATCATTTCCTTGACGAATATAATGAAGATGAAGGTTCTTCCCTGAAAGCCTCTGCGGGGTTATCGGATATTGCTCTGCCATGTTGTTAACTAGTTAGATTTACAAACACGTAATTGCTATGAACTTTTGATTATTAAATCCAAGTTTATACCTACCCACTTACATGGACTACGTTTAATTTTTATGCCACTTTTGAAAACTTTTTTTCCATGTTCATTGTAATTGTTTTGCTTTGTATATGAATATTATCCTGTTACCTGCACCTCACCGAAACAGGCCCCGTAGGAGCTGCATGCTCGTTTCACTGAACGTTATCTATTAACTTAGCAAGCCGTTAGCTGCCTTCGGAAATTAGACATTTCTAGAAAATTTCGTACACACTTGAGAATACGACACGTCCTATCACATTTACAATATTATATACTCGTATTAAACTTATTAAAAGGTTGTGATTGCTGTCATCCCCATTTGGATCGTTAATAACGAAGTCGTCAGCTCCTCGTTATGATAATGTTATTATCCTCAGTATAACACTCGTAATATTATTATGAAGTGGCAGCGCTTGGCTCTTCTTACGAGTATAGCTACTGATTTGTGATCTCTTGAAGTGTTTATTTTATAAATAATGAAATATAATAAATAATAATAAACAAAAAATAAGTTGAGCAAACCAAAAATCCGGATGGATAAAAATACCATTGGCAAATTATACGAATATTATATAACTTAGAAGACCGAAACAAGGTCAATAATGAGACAAATAATAAAAAGCGAAGAAAAAAAATCTAATAATAATTTTTAATTGCAAATATTTTATATATACAATAAAGTGAAGACCATAAAATTAGCCTCGCTGTCGAGTACAAATAGCATTGAAAATGACCATGGGATGTAAATGATCGACAAGACGCAAATGTGTGTGTAATCGTATCGTTCTTCTGCATTTCCTTTAACTTGTAGAGTTTCGTAGCACCTTCAGACGTAGCGGTGCTACGACACTCGTAGCTATTATTCTACGAAAACACTCATCTTTGTCTAATAACTATATCTGCTTTGTCATCATTATGATGTATACTTTGGAGCTGAAAAAAATATAAAGCAAGGTTCCTTCTTAAATATTTTCAAAAAGGCAATTTATTTATGCTAGTATGTAAAATCCTATAGGACATTTGTATAGGTATTGCACAACAATTAAGCAGCTCTTAAGAATTTCACAAACAAGAATATTTCAGAAAATAACCGAAACAAAAAAGTCTTTCATTTAAAAAGGTTCATTTATTTGCTTCCTTCTGTTACGCTTAAACAGATCACACTCCATTCAAACAACAACTTCGATGATTCACTGGAATTAATGTTGGGAGGCTGAGGAAAAAAAATTAAAACAGTTTCAAATTGAGGGGACGAAGGATGACAAGGGGGTGCGGGGAGGGGGAGGGGTGTCAGAGACGTCGTCCTCGGAGCGTGAAGATACCTTGATGAAAAGAAAATGAAACTTGCAGCGGGATGATGTAACGCCACAGAGTAGCGAGACGAGAGCGCGCGGAGGTATGAGGAGCTTACTTAGAATTAATAAGGAATTGCTTTGGATGGTAATGACACTCGTGCTAGATCCATTCCAAGAAAATGTAACATGATGAAATTTGAGAAATGTAACATCATTTTTATTTAGTTCAAAATAAGAGTAAGGCCCTGATATAAACTAAACGAATATAATTATAATTAATGTTTAATTTAACGAAGCTACGAGTGAATAGTTAAACTCAGTAAGAACTGGGTCGGATCGACAGCACTGCGACCTAATCTCAACCAATAACTCTTAAATAATTCAAACGGAAACTAATTCAAAGTTAGGCCGCTATCGTGATGCAGCATTTGAATAACAAAGAATAACGCGGCTCGAGAGTAATCAGCATCAGGCGGCTGCCGGCGCTGCGAAGTTCTGCTCCTCGGAGTATCCACGCAGACTATTCAGTGGCGGATTCGTCAGTAAGCTGCCAGTCAACAGACGCTACAGTGATACTTTTCCAGATAAAGTAAATTACGCAGTTAGAATTGTTAAACTTTATTTAAAAGAAGAAATGGGCTTGTACGTGCAACAAGGGTTTTTTTTTTCAAGGAATTAAGACCCAGAACTTTCCTTCTTTTGGCGTAGTACACGTTGTGACTTAATGAGGTATTGTTAAATTGAATTAAGTACATTAAGAGGTCCAAGTCCGACACTGTCTGTTCGGATCTAATCTGTCTCGGCTGAAGCCAACGAGATTGGAAAGCATTGTGAGGCGGCCCGCAGCGCCGCGCGGCTGAATGCAGCGTTGTAAATTAAAAGAAATACATTTCGCGGTGGACTTAATTGTAGCGCAGTCGTCACCGTAAGTGATTGCGGGAGCGCCCATATCGAGATGAATCTCACCATTGCGGTCGCTTCCATACAGTTGTTTTAGTGCTTTTAATTTCTTTAGAAAAAATGCCTAAGTGCTACGAGAGCTTCCAAGAATAATCATAATGATGGAAATTCCATTTCTACGGCATTAAAACCCCATAGCAATATCTCCTGCTATATTTATGAACATTTCGACGAGTTAATTTAACCTCTATTCGGGTAATTCATTACTCGCACAAAGAGCACTGAAGCTGTAAAACTTCTGCTTTGCAATGAGCGTTTTAATTTGTAGATAAAAATGCTCATTCCGTATAATAGCATTAAAATAAGACCAAGTGCGCGCCGGGGCATACAAATGCGAGCCTATCTTTTACTTTTATGCGGAGCTCGTAATGAAACGGGCGGACGCGTCCATTGAGCGGCAGCGCGCGGCGGCCGCCCGGCTCCCGCCCGGCACCGCCCCGGCGCGCGCTTTCATCGCGACCTGTAATTTTATTTGCGACTTATTCAGTTAGACCTCTGAGAGCTCGCTATTCAATCTGGTTGAAAAGTGTTACGCAGCTTTATACGTGGCTTTTTATAGCTGTTCTGCTTTTGTTTGTTAATGGATGAGGTGTTAGTGCGCGAGGCTCCGCGGGAATGGCGGAGCGCTTGTACAATTTTTCGCTACATCTGCTCTACGTGTTCGACATGCCAGATCTGTACTTAAAAAGAGTGAGTGCAGAGAAAATGTTTTAGATATTGTATTGCTTTTGGATGATATTTTTGTTACTATTTCTATGGCGTCATGAAAATGACATGAAATTATTTGAATGCGATATTATAGCTACTCATAGATTCTAGTTCCTTCCATCCATTCATCAGTCTTTGGAGATCCTGCTGGGCATAAGCCTTCCTTAGACTTAGTGCGATCGCATTTAAACTTTGAAGTAATTAGCTATACCTACCTATTCTTGGTTTTTAAATGGAAACGTGCGGGATGCAGTATTTGTTTATGCGGCGTGCACCACAAGATCTAAGTCTACAATTTGTGGGTTGCGTTACTGGTACTTTTTAAGATCCAATGTTAGTGTAGGTACATACAAATATTTATAATAGTTTTTGTCATTCAAAGCTTGCAAGCTAAGCTTTAAACCACAGAACAGTTTATTTAAAATCACCTGAATCTAAAATTTTGTTAAATGTAAACTGAATAAAAATAAAATATTTTTTAACACCCTTTTTAAAACTATAAACAGTTAGTAAATGAAATGTGCCGCGCATACAAGAGCTGGTGTACACTTTTTAGTATAAAAACCGTTTAGAAACTCTTTGCGAGCAACATCAAAGCTCTGTAGTGTATACAAAGGACTTAGGTTTAGGTATTTGGTGATAAAAAAAATCGCAAATAAAAACATCAAAAACGTTTGACTTTATAAACTCCTTAAAAATATTATTATAATTAATAATTAATTTGTGATAGCGGCGATAGTCCAGCTACGAATAAAATTCAGAAAGACTTACTGCAAATCCCGTTTATTATGTTTGGTCTAGAAAAAGCAATGTTATGCATTAGAAATATTATAAATTAAAATAAATTGAGCCGTTTGTTCCTGTAACTCAACCTAATAAATTCATAAAACGTAAAGATTAATAATAATAAATGATTCATAATTTTCGAGCGATATTAAGTCGGCTTCATAATTTGAATTCTGCTCGGCTACGTAACGATATCCTGCCTTCCCTATTTCAATCACAGTTCCACTAACTCAAGTGCCAAACTTTGCATTGAAAGCGAAATACTAAATAGCAACAAATAAGCAAAATCGATTCGAGTCGTAAGCGACCGCTCCGAGTCGCTATCGCTACAACGCTTTGCAGCGGAACTTTGGGCGTGAGTGGGTCTATTGCTGCCAATGAAACTATTACTGAGTGGTCTAAGGCATGAGAGACTATATTTTTATTAGCTAGTATACGTCTTTGTAGTGATATTTAAGTTAATCAACTTTTCTGCACTGTTTCATTCTATTAAAAAATTGAATGAACTGACTCTAATAGCTGGCTCTGGTATAATTTATATGATAGTACCTTCACCATATTTTGAGTACATCTAACTAAAAGAACGATCTTCGACTACGACAAAGAGATTTTTACATAATTCATCGTCTCTTAAAAACATATATCCGGGGTACACACCAAAGTGTTAATGCTGGTTACATTACAATAGAATCCGCGCTGTACCTTACCGTTTACGTCACACGTAACCCGGGACGTGCCTCCCGGCCACTGCCTCTCCACTATATACACAATCAGTGTTGTGCGCAGTGCTCTTCCGTCGCAGCGCTACGCTGAAGAAAGTTTTCAGTTGATAATAATCAGTGAATAGGAATAAATAAAAGTATAACATGTAATGTGTGGTACACTGTGTTGCCACTTTGTGTACTTTCAAAATCGTCTACGATTTTATTTTACTATGTAGAACTTAGGTAATTTTAGCCAACAGATTTAAATTTGTCACTAAAACAAAATAATTGCTTTAAGTTGGAACATAATCGTGACTTCGGAGCCGTATACTACTAATTAGTATGAACCTACTGATGTTTGTACTGACTGACTTTAAGACGTAACTTTTTCACTAGAGAGGCTTTAAATTAAATATTCATCAGATCAAAAGATAAAAATCTAAATAAGTAATTTCTAGCAATAAAATCTCATTTCAATTTTAGTCTTCGAAGTCTGCAAAATATTATGAATTCAATCGGGAGTCTATTTCAGGCTTCTCGTTGCTATTGTTTTGGATTCCTTAATTATTTCTGTAAACGGTTCGCAGATTGGCATGAAACAATCCAATTAATGAAATTCAATTAACTCGTTTAATTAAATTGACACGGCAAATACTTTGAACGTGTAATTGGTATAGTTTCGTTTTATTATTAAATAAGCTGGAAATAGATGCACTTATTTTTGTGTTGCTATTTGTTTAAATTTTTAATTGTTATTATTTTTAAATGATTATAATTAGGTTTTAAAAAATTGTGTACCTACTAATACAGCGAGTTAATGCTGCCAGTGTTCTGGGCGCTTTCATAAAAGCCTGTACGCTACCTCCCTTTTGGACTAGGCAGAAGCCTTCGTGTACGTGTTGCTAGTGTATTATATAGCATCATCAAATACTATTATTTAATTTTAAGATCAGAATGGTCAAACTTTAGCATTTTGCACGCGCGTGATGGAACAAGTGGCTAAGGGAGAGTCCGGGTTAAAGCCGAGACAGAGTAAAAAGTAAACAGACTCTTACAAGCTTATTATACGGGCGAGGAACGAAGCGTCTCAAGGACTCTACAGCGACGTGATAAAATTTAAATATTTTAAACTGAGCTAGACGCGACGACATAAACAGTGTAATAGAACGATCTACATAATAGAACTTCATTAGTTTCAATATTTGGTTGAACGTTAGACTGCAATGCTTATTGCTTAATATGACTTTCATTAAATTTATATAATAAATGCATTAGATTTTGATTTAAATGAGTCGTCCCAGCACATGTGTGTGGAGACTTCAACAACAAAAAGTATACAATGGAGGTGAGAAGTAATAACATGTGTTTACATTTAGGTAAAGAAAGGCGCGTCACACGGACAGGGTGAGATTTCTTTTTAAACGGATTAGTGATGTGCCCATTGCAACACTGCCAAAAAGTATTAGATATTGCACATTATAGATTGTCTGATGTTGTCATAAAGCCCAGCTAGTTTATGTTATGTGTTCTAATATCTGGGGGCATGGGTTGCCCCAGAAAGTCGACCTAAATCACACAATTAAGAATACAGCGGAACTATCTTTTTCTCGGAGGAATTCAGTACATTTTTATGCACACTACTGATACGGTCACTATAAAGTAATGTAGCTAATAAGGTAATAATTTTATATCATAATGGCATTTGGTCACGGTCGTCTGACGTAGTCAGCCGGGAAGGCCACCAACCATCATTATATATCTCTAAAATAAGTTAAAACTGTAAGAATGGAACATAACTAAATACTACATAGCACTAATTCTATATTATCGTGTAGCATTTTATTCCTGTTTGTCGCCTCTCTATTAGTAGTGAGGACCGGCGGCTTTACAATTGTACAACGAGTGCAGCACAGAGCAGCGCCCGACAGAGGCACTTTAATCGAATCGTTCTGCCGTAAACGACTGAGAATTGCATTGAAATAAAATTGAAGAGTGGAATGTCGGTGTTCAGCGTTACTTGTGTTTCGTTATATTTGTGACAATTTGGATTTTGTGTATAAAGTTAAGACTATTTGATAATAGTCAAATATAAAAAAATATTACACTAGGGTCGTGGGTGCCATGGACACACAACAAAGACAATAACATAAACACCCCGACCGCGAATAGAAATTTAAATTTATCATTTAAATTTTTGCCCCGCCGGGGATCGAACCCGCGACCCTTCGAATGGTGGACTGGCGTGGTAACTACACTACACTACGCGGGTTGTCAAATGTAAAAAATAAATGCGTGTAATATCTGTTTTACTTGTAATGAAGACACAACAAGGTTTATATAAAAAATCTCAGAATTTTGCTTAAACATGCCGTATTGGCCGTACAATAACGGAAACAACGTTCATTAATAAAATTCATTTCTGTGCCTCTGGCATTATGTACCGCTTCATAAAATATTTCGTAGGAACAGTAGGTACGAGGAAACGGGAAAAATTCCAATTACTTGCTGACGCTGTATCAAAGAGATATCACGATAATTAAAATTTTCCGCGCTTCGCCGGATGTGGCTCAGACGGTCGATACGATCTTTGCGTGGCCCACATTTAGTAGCATATTATTTAATTTTGGATATCTAATATGAGACGGACGTAATTAAGCACAATTGGCGATTATTATTAAAAAAAAAACTAAATTTAAGAGCGCGCTCCTATGCTGGCGGTGGTGCCTCCTCCGACAAACTGTATACCTACCTGTTATGTAGCACCTTTAACTGCAAACACGTACAAATAAGTTTAATTGAAATGGGAGTATAAGGTCGACCTGACCTTAGCAGATTGGGTTAGTATTAGTTGAAAACAGGCCGCTCTGTGCTGATGGTCTGCCGCTCGCAGCGGACGTGCGATGGATTGATGGCTGCGGGTCGCCCTCGGATATTGAATTACTATTCATAAACTAATTACAAATAAACTCATGGAATCAAACATGAACTGAAATTAATATTAAATAGCCTAATAACTTTACGAGATAGTTGTAAATATCATTTTCCGTCGATGTAATTGTGACTATTAAAATTATCGTGATTTTTGATTTTATGCTTGGTAGGCAATTGTAAGGCAAATTTTTGATAGCACTTTTCAGGACTCCCCTTCGTTTATAATTACGAGTATATTAAAAATGCAACTGTTTGAACGTGTCTGAAACGTAAGGTTCCCACCGCCCTGCTCCAAATCGTATTCATAGAGATACAGGTGCATCTCACTAGACGCAGTTCTTCATATCATAATCCAGGGAGAGCATGTATTCAATAGAGCATACAATGAGAACAAAGGAATGTCCTTTGTAGAGACGGGAATTGTTACGTAAGAATTCAATAGGTGGTATTGGCTGGCGTGGAGCAGTGCACCGTAATATGCCGTGCGATAACTTTTTACGAGGCCATATCGTTCTGACAACAAGGTACTCTGTATTTACAATTGTTTTTATTTTTTGTTGTGGTTAGAAATTTTTTTAGGTCATAAACTAATTTGCCATTAAAGTTTTATTTTGTATTAAAGTTATTAAAAAATTAAAATAAACGTAGATATTTAATTACTTAAATTAATAGATACTTCATCAAAAACCGTTATAAAGCTCGTATTATAAGAACAAAGAACTGACACATTATCGCTCGTAACGACAATTGTTGCGTTATAATTAAATAGTAGAGCGCGCTTAGACCAATGTACGGTGTACGGTAACGGATGATAATTTTTTTGACTCTCATTTACCTAATCTGTATAAATATTGAAATATACGTTAAAATTAACATAAAATAAAGCAGGTATACAATTAAATAATTTATAACAATTTTGTTTCCAGTTTTAATATCAGACCGACAGTCCAAAGAGTTTGAATATTTTACTAGTAAGTTTAAAATACTACTTGATTATTAACAGGTTTGCCTAGTCCTAGGACCAGCGGTACGAAATTTGTAATGAAAATATTTTTTTTTAGTAAGAATAAGAATATTTTGAGTATCGTTCGAAGAATTTCGGTTAGCGCCGTGAGAAAGCAATAAGCAGTTGTATTAGTTCCTTGTTGGCTCATGAAGGTATGATATTGAAAAAGTTGTTGAAAGTACTACGCCGTCATTTCCTCACCGAGTGAGGACATTTTTCTTTAAGCAATTCGGCGACGATTTTTCGCGACGTTCCTTTTCAACTTACAGAAATAAGAGTTTTGTTTTTTTTTGCGAGAAGAAGTGACACATTTTTCATTTCTTAAATAAATAATTATTCTAAATACAAAACTAGGACGGTCTTGTATTTAAAAGTAATCATTCAGTTTTTGAAGAAATGACGACGTTGAATGTCAAATAAATAATAAAGAAAAATTAAAAAATATATATAATATAGAAAACAAACATAGGTAATGAGATCTGCATTTATTATAATAAGTTTACTTACATTAGTCGTAATCGTGTCGTAACTGTAAAGATCAAAAGCCCACATTAAAATCCAAAAACGATCTGAAAGGTAGTAAGTCTGGCTAATAAATAATTGTGCGCTCTTCCGGCAACTTTTCTCATTTCCCTGCTAACGGCAAGAGCAGTTCAGCTGGATTTATGCGGACAGACTGTTTTCAGAGAATTGTATCAAAATTAATTTCTTTTAGATTAACTTGATGAAAAACCGACATTTATACATCAAACTGTTTTATTCATTATGAGATACTCGTATTTAATCTTTATACACCTAATGAAAGTCTATTGTATCAATCAATTCATCGACACGAGTCGCTCTTTTGGCTATGGTACCTAAGCCGAAAAAATAAGCGAGCATAAAAAGCTCGCTCTACGAGCATTTATCAAAATAGTGATTAATACAATTTCAGAGAAGACAATAGACCGTTTCCATTCATACCGTCTCCTTGAGACAGGATTGTGGACACAACATCCTTATTCAAGGATCTCGATATCTTAGAACAATGTCTAAAGCCTCTCGGGACAGACATCATTTATAGCTGTCGTGGGCCTATCGTTGAATTGGGTCGTTCGGGATTTTCCTGGGCACATTTTGATGCCAGGACAGTTTTGTTGTAAATCCTGAGTTAACGTACATAACATTGTTTAGCATAAACACGCTCTAATAAATGTTCACGCGCAGTAAACATACGTTGTAGTTACTTTTAGTTTGTTAGTGGCCTTTGTGGCATTGTTAGTGCAAAACTTGTGATATTTAAAAGCCAACTTCGTGGTGTCAATTTTAGATGTCGGTACATCGTAAACATACATTCTCATCACGTTCCCAAACACGCGAAAAGAAGAATACCTAACTTCAACAAAAAAAATCTTGAATTAAATAATATTACCTTTCTCGTTGTAAATACTTCGTGTCGTGTTTATTCATGAAGCTCTTGAAATTTAGTATCTTTGAATGCAAACCAGTATGCAAATGCATCGCGACTCGCGGATCGGCAATATTTACAAGAGTATTACGTGAATTGCTTAATATTTTTTCACGTTGAAGAGTTACTCGATAAAAATTTCAAAGGAAAACATTTAAACAAACTGTTTCAGACTCCGTATTCTGTACGAGTTTATTATTACGAAGATATATAACTCATTCATGCAGTAGTTTCGGAACGGAGTCGTTCACTCTATCGAAACATTATTTGTTCATTGTTCTGTAACATATTGTTATACATTAAATCTCTCTGGCTTTTCACTCGCTTCCAACGCACTTGGTTAGTAGGTAATATAACCAGAGCACCATATAACCTATGATGTGTTATATGGTGCTCTGGACTCTGTAAACAGGTGTAACCTCGCGCTCCTAGGCACGTGCCAAGTTGGCATTCGATATGATTTGCCACTGAAGTGGCTCGGAAGAAGATCAGCTTGACGTTGACGTTGATGTGATGTTTGTCCCCAGTGACCACTTTATATAAGTGGCCTGCATGCTCGTTTGGTCATGATAAAAAGGTTGTTTATGTTTTACATAAATATACTCTACTAAGATCCTGCTTCCAACAACAACTTATTATATAACTTTTGATATTAATATCCTTAATGATAATACAGATGAAGGATTCGAATCTCAAAACAATGATAGAGGTAATTCGATTACAAATGCTCGGATCGTCAAACAGCTGACGTGGAATGAGATCAAGCTCTGAAAGGAAACACTTCCTCGGAACAATGTTCTCAGTTTCGCTACTAGAATGTAATTTGAAATTTTTCACAAACAATATGCGAACCCTTTGCAATATCACTTTCCTATTTACGCTTGCGAACAAAACATTTTACGTGCTACATTTTATTACACTCCACTGGAAAATTCTTTGTTTGCAGCTATGGATGCATAAGTGAGAATATTTCAATATAAATATTTGCAGTGGCGTTGTAAAATACACTGCTGCGTTACGTCCAAACAGAATGACTTCACTATATATGAAAGCGGCAATGTATAACATACAAAAGTGCTTGCTGCTTGCGGTTGGCAATGTAAAGAGTGCTTGAGTATGAAGTGCAGTGCTGCGTTGCAGGTAGTCGCATCAAGGGATCTAGTTAACAGAACTGTTGACGTAAAGTTCGTTCTTGAGTGTATGTTTGTTATCAGCTATCAGGAACTTTTCTCAATAACTTATAACCTGCTTGAAGTTTCGTGGTATAATGTGAACATGGGGCAATTTGGGGTGCCGCTCGATAACTTATTGGTATATTATCTATAGAATAATTTTGTGAGTGTCTTCGCGTTTTCTTTTGGTCTGCGGAGAAGAAAGGAGAACATTTTATTAAGATTCTCGAGCACAGGGCGGGCGATAGCGCTCTAAAACGCAAATATTGAATCTTCACAGAATCCTCAATAACAGACCTATTGTAATTTAATGCCGTCGACAACCAGCACTGGAAGAACTCAAAGAGTAACTTAACAATGTTAATTGCTTCGAGTGGAGTCAACTTATGTACTATAACATTAATTGAGGAGCTAAGGGGAGATTCTCACTGAGAGTGCTTCACACTAGAGTTTTACCGTATAGGCATTCGTGCAATACATTTCACATTATTTTATTTCATAAACAGCTAATGGTCGAATTTCGTCATCGGAAACCAATTAAATTAAATTTATTTAAACAATAATTGGTTAAAGGTTAGGTAGGTAAAATTGGTTAGAAGATGATGTAATTATATTTTAATAAGTCTATTGTGTTTTTCATATTTGACATACAAATATTATCTAAATACAAAAAATTGCTTATAGACTATGAATTTTTATTCATAAAAAATACCACACCATTTTGTGGTTCACTGGTGTGAGTTACACGCGATGCAGCCGACGCCGCGTATCTGACGCCGATCTGAGGTTACATATTTCGCAAGTTCATACTGTTGAAACGTTAGTGTGTAAGAGAGTTTAATAAGTGGTCCGCCTGAGGCCGAGCGACGCGTGAAATTACCGCCCTTCGGACTTCGTGACCCGCCGCCCGCCCTGGCGTGATTTTGATTCCTAACACGATCCAACGAAGGTAGTTGTGTCTGCAAAGTTAGTTATTCTCTCATCCTTTGATCCAGCATTCATTTTGTAGCAATGAAATGAAAAAGTGTCTCAATAAAAAGAATATCTAGGTCGCGTTATTGATGCGTGAAAGGTTTTATCGTAGAGAAAGCGTATTCACCTAGATTGTTTCTTTGACAATATTTGTCTACTTTCACAAAACAATTTTATCGATGTTGATCTACAAAAAATAATAAAATTAAAAGAACAACAGGTCGTTATAAAATACCATAGGTATTATTATAGCTACGAGGCACGGAATAACACAAAGTTCTAAATCCTATTCCCCAGTAATATTTGTTGCAACATTCAGTTTCAAATATTACAAATCTCCATAATTACTCATGGACGTTAAACTAACAGGCTATCCATTGTTAAAATATAATCATTGGATCACAAGGAGAGCGTAATTAACTTGAAACAATATCCGCAGCTTACGAGTCGGCTTCCCGCTTGTTTGAAATTATATGATGGCAAGGTGCTGTGTATAAAGAACTTAAAGACAGTTCAAAATAAAAAACAGATAGCAGTACAGAGAGACAGTGGAAGAACTTCTATAGTTCGCTGAGGGTTGCTCATTATTCTAGTACTTCGGTTGGGCAGAGTTGTATGCTGAACATGATTTTATTTAAGTTGACCATCTTAATCCTGGTGAGTAACAAAGCATCCACTTACGACCTTTATAATAAGTCCGGTTTGAGTTCAGTGTTCATGACATCAGATTGCCTGTATATCTAAAAAACTCTTAGTAATACTTACGATTACTTACGATTTTATAATCACGGGTTTTATTACACAATCGTTCTAACAATCGATCACCAAGAGGGCGCAATTACCATAGAACAATATTCGCACTTGACGGCTTCGCACAGATTGTATAGTCATAATGGAGGCACTGACAAGCATGCCATTGTTCTAATTAATAAGTAGAATTAATTAAACGGAAAGTTAAACCAAACCTCATTTATTGTTTTGATTAAAGAACTAAGCGTAAAATCGTAGAATTTAATGTGATAGGACAAATATTTATAGACCAACTCGTAAAGTCAATCAATGAAAAGTTTCTTTTTATTAGAGACTGTTATTATTTGATTGAAAAAATGGAATACGAGTAGATATGCAGTCTGATGCAGTTTGATGTCTGATTTTAAATGGTCTAATTGTCAAATTTATAACTGATATCGAAAATAATATTAATGACTATTGGGTGTGTGGCTAACACAAAAAACAAAATAACTCAATATAATTTATTACTTAAAACTAATTAAATAACAAAATAATTATTACTTCTAGTTGAATTCACATTCAAAAAGTAAATAAACGATACTACTGCAACTAACAAACACCCAAAATCAGATAAAGTATTTTAAATAATTGTTAGCGATGCAGTGCCGAGCTACGCA
>DWQL01000586.1:0-14377 GCA_018231265.1 Noctuana haematospila | reverse complement strand
ACAAATAAAAAAACCTGTATTTCTCAGTTTTTCAATATTTTACCATAGAAGCTTAAAATACGGAAATGAATGCAAATGTTTTGAAATCTTCAAGATCCTTTATCGGACTAATCGTTAATGTTATTGTCCTGTGATTTGATATAAAATGTCCTTAATGTAAGTACTCCAATACAAAAGCGTTTCTTAAATTTCAACATCCCGGGGGAAAAAGGAATTAAACTTCGTATGAAAATGAAAATACATCTACATTAGTTTCTAGATGGCGCTGTACGCTGTACAGGTTGCTAAATATCACTATTAATGCACGGGTGTAGCAAAGTTGAGATAAAAAATTTATTTAGTGATACTTTCAATCCCGGAAAATGAAAGGGTTCCGTAGGGATGGGGTACGCGAAAAAAAATTGTATAGACTTTGTTTTATTTTCACCCGATACGCTTGAAACTTACAAAATATATTTATGAACACAAATAAAAATATATGTAGGTATTTTAATTTTGCTTTTTTTATTAATTTTTAGGCGGTACGAAGTTTGCCGGGTCAGCTAGTTTTTAGTAATATTATTATCCTAAACTTGACACATCCACTAAAAGGCCGAAAACCGGCGAATTGACCTACTTTTTTATAATATAAAATAGGTTAACTTGTTTTGTTTTAAATATTACTGAACTAAACTTTAATAACGATGGATCAGTGCTATGTACCAATTTAAATTTGAATTTTTGTCGATATGGTAATAGATGACGCTAACTTAATATTTCTTCAGGGTATTAATGAGGATAATTATGTATGGATCGAATGAAACAGATGGATGGAATGGAATGGAACTGTCTCCCCTCCCCTCCCCTTAGGTATCGATTTTTGCTTAAGTAAAGTCTAGTCATCATCCAGTGGTGCCAGATTAGGCGATTTATCGCCATTTAGGCTACTTCGAAGGGCGGAGCGGGGCGACCAGAAATTGCGATTGGCGACCAGTCGGCGTTTATGCTCTCTCCGAAAAAAAAATTAAGGCTAGACATAAGTTTTTTACTGAAAACCCTAAGAAAAAACTTTTTGGAGTGGTAAATGCATGAAATGAAACGTCTGAACGCACATCGGTCGCTTAACTTAACAGCAGGACGAACAGGTGGCAGGTAGCCAATTAGCTTAGATGACTAATAATTTGGGCCATTTTTTGTGAAAAAACATTGCGAAACTTGAACCGGAATTCATCTGGCAACACTGTCTTCATCGATCGACATTCGTTCGTCACTGTCAGACAAAGCAGCTCAGCCATCTTTGCGAGTCATTGCGTCGTAGGGCAGGGCAGCTTGCTGTGGTGTATGTTGGTGAACGGTGTCACGGTGTAGTGCAGACACTGAAAAAAAACCTTAATGAGAATAAAATAAATGTCCCTATTGCATTTTTATGAGATTCAGTAATAATATTGTCTTCTGAGTGTGCTGTTAATAAAAAGTGGTTATTTGTGTGACGTAGTTCAACCAGACATTAGTAAATTACGGCAATCTGCTGGTTATGTGAACGTTTTCAACGAGAAAAAGGTGACTGAGGACCCAAGTAAATGCAGGTTCCACAGGCAGGTAAGAAAGTTAAGGACATAATGTATCATCTGCTATGGGTTACTGCGCAACAGCAAACTATTGATTTTCTTTGAAAGTGTAGAGGGTATTGTTTAATTCTGCAATATTAAGGGAAGTAAATCGGTAAATTTAATGTTTATTTAATCACGATCTGCATAATAATATTTAATAAAGGCACGTGCTCTATCAAATGAATAATTAGTTAAAATTGATATTGTGGGCTTCACAGAGCAGTTTGTTAAACTGTGCTCTAAATATTACGTACATGAAATTTAAAAATAATATCTTAATTGCTTATTTTTTAAGATGCAACAAAAGCAGAAAAGAAATATATCCATCATCTGATGTTACTTAATGAATCTTTTAAAAGACCAAGACATTATAAAATGGCTTACAGGTCATTCTTCTGTAAATGGCCAAGGTGTTCAAGGATGTAGGGTAGGATGCTAGGGCCTCTTTATTCTTACATTCTTACTTTACAGCAACAACCTCTCACCTTAAAATTATTCTCTTTACAGATGATACTACACTCTTGATAAAAAAGCTAAAGAAAAATAAACCTTAACCCAATATATTCATGAAGTACTAAGAAATATAAAACTCATTGGTTTTAGAAAACAAATTAGAAGTAAACACCAATAAAACCAAATTAATTGGATATATCTGCCTATAACTTTGTTATTCTGAGTAAAATATACTTTACTCTAATACTTTCGACTTTCACATTGTTGTTGTTGAGAGAATAACGGACATTGGTATTTAGCTGAATCAATACAAAATAATGAAAATGTAAGATACTACATATTTTTATAATAATTATTCTAAACTCCAGAAAGAAAAATTGCATGGCATTAAGGTCATGCTGGCGAGTACATATCAGCGTCGTGATAATTCTGCAATGATTGTGAGGGGTTTCAGAGAAACATTCCCCATTTTGTTATAGGTTTTCATAATGATTCCATGTTTTTTCTTACCGTAACCCTCAATTTTTAATAATCAGAACTATCAAAGGTGTTGCAGCTGTCAAATTTCATAGCAGTCACTTGAAAGAAAAGAAAATGACACTCTTATTGGGAAACCACTATACTTATAGGACGACTTAAAGCCTTATTCTTGCACATGAAGTCTTAAGTCCAGAGCAAACATAATTATTGATTCAAATATTCAATAATTATTAGAAAACTATAAAATAATTTTGAAGTAGATATTAACCAAATAAGCATTAATTAATGCATTAAGACTGCTATGGCAACAGACAGTTGTTTATACACTCTCTTTACAGTGGAAATGTAGTACCAGAGAGAAATTGTGTTTGTTGTATGAATGACTATTTTTCAAAATAGTTTGTGGCGAGGCAAAGCGGCAGGAAATTTAGTTTTTATAATTTAATGTGTAATTTTTATTATAATGTAAATATGAATTAATTGAAATTTATGTTTCTATTCTATATTTTTAAAATTAAACTAATCTTATATCTAAATTTTTCTTTATAGATAAAACTACGAGCAAACGGGTAGGAGTGGATGAACAGTTAATTAATTTTAAATCATCTCCAAACTTCAAAGGAATGAAAAAGTTCATAAGGCTGAAAATAGATAATATTGAGACAAGCCAATCTCCTAATAACCCTCCTGATCCTCTGCCGCCTGAATTGGAACAAGTCAAAATTAAGCCTGAAGTGCAGCTCGGAGCAGACACCCTGGAGTCCACTTCGGACCTGGAAGTGCCCACAAAGGTGGAAAATGAAAAAGACTACCAGATCCCAGAAATGGGAGCCTCCAGTGGTTTTGCTCCGGCTGATACTATTTCCACTATTTCCATGGATTACGGGCCTGAAGCTGCAACCGTAACTGAACAAGAATCTACGAAACCGGCTATGTGTAGAGATTTTATTAGGGGTACCTGCAAGCGACCCGGAACATGCAAATATACACACAAGTGTGATCCTTCACAACTTTTTGGCGTTTACACATTCTGCCGTAACTTTCAAAATAAAGTATGCCTTCGGCCAAATTGCAAGTACGTTCATGCAACAGTATTTGAGGAGCAAGAATTTTACCGTACGGCCAAGCTGCCCCCGCACGTGCTGGCGCCGAAAACGCTGCCGCCGCCGCCGCCGCCGCCTCCGCCCGGCTCCCCGCCAGGCGCGGTCGCAGGTGTGTGCCGGTAGCTGTACTGGTCGTCCACTCCTACACTACTTACAGCGCGCTCCAACTGGTTCTTTAAGGGCCAAGAGTGTGTGAGCGGGGACCAGACTAGAATTTGAAATTTAAAACACATACTGAATATTGACGCCCATAATTTGAAACATTCGAAGTTTCATCGAGTGCAATCTTATTATTGAATTAGTATTGAAAGATCGAAGCTTCCCTTTCGTTACTTCTTCCCATGAGATGATGCGTCTGCCCGCAGACCTTCAGTTATGCATACATATAGTACCTATGTTAAATATTTTGTTTCAATGTGCAACAAGCAACTTTATTTAAATTTGCTTTTACAGGTGGAAGCATTGATATACCAACGTCGTTTAGCAATCCGCCGCCGCCTTTGCCTCAAAGGTAATTTTAAGATTCACTTCACAGAATCATTTCACTAATATTTGTGTTAATTTAGTAGAGTTTAAAGAATTTTATTTTTATAATAGACAGCGCGCTGCGCCCCGCTATCATATTGTTAAGCAGCGTCGGGCGCGGCCGGTACTGTGATGGGTGACCGCTAGTTGCAAAATTTCATACTTTCGTGCTTCGGAGGGCACGTTAAGGCGTCGGCCCCGGTTGTTATCGATAGTTACCACTACTCGTTAAAAACTAGTCGGGGGCCCTTTGGCCGGTTTGACAACATCCGACACGGTTTGGCCACTGACCCGTATCTCCACCAATCAGCATTGGAGGAGTGTGGTGGAGTATGCTCCACGCCTTCCCGGGTTGTGGGGTTAGACGTGCCCAGCAGTGGGACATACAAAGGGTTGAAGGCAGGCAGGCGTACATAATTAGTTACGTTAACAACGTAACATAATTAAACATCATTTGTAACAACATATTCCGCTAATTTATTTTAAATTCATTCCATGAAATAGGTTTTTTTTAACTGAGGGTATTTTGTTATAAAGCTATGCTCCTTCAAAACTAATGGTTTTTTTTACCATAATTTGTTCTTGTTGTGGGTAGAACGTAGAACTAAAGATACAAAAGATCAGTACGGCTGTGATGCAGTGCGTTGTTGTAAATGTGTAGTAGTTGTTTGATGCTCATTCATTTAGTTTCTTGGTTGATATAATTATTTAACTTGTTTTCCAGCGTGGAGGCGTCCTCCTCCATGTTGCCGTCGACGTCAAATGTCATGTCGGAAAGGATGATAAACTTGAATGACTGTACGTATTTCTATGTGTTATACAATAATTATAAATGGAGGAAACAGTAATTTAAATCTTTGTAGTTTTTTTAGTCAATTATGACCAAAACCAATTGATTCTTACTCGCCGACTTTAAATTTCAATCTTCACAATTATTGATTTGTATTGAAAGCAATCACATTATCTATTGGTTTCGTTTGACAACAAATTTATTGTTTCCATTGGCATTTTTAATTTTTCCGTTATTTTATAGGTCTGCATAGGGACGCACGTGGGTGCGCTGTTGAGTGAACGTCAGTAAGAAGAAGTGATATATTTGTACTTTATTACGATGTTTGATTTATAATTTGTATATTTTCAGATATTATGGAGCAGCAGGAGGTGGTGGAAGTGCCGAAGAGGAAATGCAAGGAATGCGACGTTCTTGAGTTCAGGTCTGAACGTCAACATTACTTGTGTAATTCTTTTACACTCAATTTCGTTCCCAATTTGTCCATACTTATATTACTTATATTAATAGTTATTACGATAGCCAGAGAAAATTCTATTGAATTCTGCATTCTATGTCGTTTATGCAACCCATGCCAATACACTAACTACTGTCTGCGACTTCTCACCGAAGTTCTATTTTAGTGAACTATAGATTTATGTCCAATATAAGCACTGCCCTTTTAGAAACTAAATAACTTCTGTATTGTACAAAACGTGTTTACGATTTAATGGAGATAGACACATAACAAGTTTCATATAAAACTGAAAGTTATTCTCTTACAAACTCTTTGCTCATTTTACCTGGAATTGTGGGGTATCAAAAAATCTTTAGAACTTTGATATTAAATACTTTTTAGTGAATTGAATTTTCTAGTTAAATTACAAAATTGAATTAATAATAGTACTTAAATAATTATGCCAATGGAGAAAAGGCAAAGAGAATGCAAAAATAAATGTCATTTCCCTATCCTGACAAACATTTCCATAAATCTTGAAAATACTTTTTAGTGATTAAAATTGTATAGTTATCTAATTATACTAAGTATCTAATAATACTATTTACGAAGACAAGGCAATTCATCCTCTTAGAATCTAAAAAAAATAGTGGTTTTTTTTTAAAGTAATTTTAACAATAAATAAAACTCAATTTGATCACAATTTCAGGGAAAGATTTTATCAGGATAAGATAGAAGAAAGACAAAAGAGTATTGACGAATGGAACAAGAAGATATCGGATGTTGAAAGAAAAATGGAAAAAATAACGACAGTTATTAAACTAGCGGTGAGTAGCACAACAACGCTGTCTATGAAAACATTCACTCGCTTGAGAATTAATATAAATGCCTTTATTTGTAAGTACAGGTTAGATCAGTTGTAACAAAATTTTAATATATATAAATATAGTTATTAATATTGTTATGTATACATTCATAATTGTCATAAAAAGATTGTTGGATACATGTGCAGACGAATAATGCATTGTTTATATGCAATAGGCATCAGTTACATTATATATATACATTACATTTAGAGAAACTTTATATATTTCAATTGACATCGTTAACTAATTAGTTAACGTGATAAATTTGATTAATTTCGTACTAGCTAACTAATAGCACCATAGAATCATGAGAAAACGAAAACATGAATAAATGCCCCCAAAAATTCCATTGGAAACAAAGTTGTTCTTTAACAGTCGTATTAAGTACTATATTTAGAATTAACTCCAGAACGAATTCATTCATTTCAGAGAAATTTGAAGTCTCCTAGCAGATCGAGTTCGCTGTTTAGCGGTATGCGCGACCGGAAGGTGAATATGTTGATCATTGATAGCTACGTGCAATGTAATAACTGTCGTTTAATGTTCTGCTTATTGTATTGGTTGATAGATTTTTATTTTTCTATTTATTTTATTGTGTAAAAATTATTCATTTGAATCATCAATTATATATAACTATTTATAAAACTATATTTATATACAATAATGTAATATATATGAATATAGTTTTA
Organism: Noctuana haematospila; assembly: GCA_018231265.1. NCBI lineage: Eukaryota > Metazoa > Arthropoda > Insecta > Lepidoptera > Hesperiidae > Noctuana > Noctuana haematospila. Next base: position 7,446 of record DWQL01000586.1, on the reverse strand, counting down.
TAAATAGTTATTTGAAATTGATTATGAATGTTGTTAATATACTTATTTCAGACACTAGTAGAACATATCCTTCAAATGAATATCAATAGAACCGCCTCAATGAGTGAAGAAAGTAGCTTATCAGTAAGTGTTGTCACTTTTATTGTTCGCCTGTCTTCTTCGGTCGCCTCATATACATATTTGATTTGATATGCAAATATTTTGAAGAGTGTGTGTCGTGTAGTCACTTGACTGGGAAAGTTTTAAGAAACAAAAATTCTGAGAGAGAAACATTTAGGTCTGATACCGTCGCGTCGGCAATTGTACGGCGAACCAAGCTTGTAAAGCTACACTGGAGGCGCTGGCGATTATATTATTTGGGGAGGTTCTCACCTGCTGATATTAAAGCATTTCGGGCGTCGTCGAGCGCTATTGATGTGCCAAAAAAGTTTTACGTATAAATTTTGAGTATCTATTTCAAAACGTTCCTGGTGAAAAAGTGATTATAAAATGAGGGACATTATAATGTTAATTGGTTTTGTTTGTCTATAATTTATTGCGTAACATTTATTTTCATTATTTTTGGAACGAATTTAAAGGAGCCTGCTTTAAAATGGGCGTGGTTGGTGAGGGTAGACAAAATGTATTAAAGTGTGTACTTGAACCCACCGCTTGGAACGGTGAAGAGAAAGTGTGGACGTAATAGTTTAGCGTAGATACAGTGAAGTCGCTGTTGATAATCACAATTACTTGATTGCAGAGCGAGCTCGGCGACAACATCGGCCTCGCCGCGCTCGTTGCCAAGGTGCTGAACGATGACCGCGGAGGCTCCGACGGGGCCGGGGGGTCCGGGGGCCTCGGCGGATCCGGGGGGCACGGCGGCGACCCCTCCATGCACGATGGACACCCTCCATCTTACCACTCTTAAACTACACCATAGTTTTTATATTCCGACGTTAAAATTAGCTGTTGACAAGAATGCGCAAACATTCGAGCTTTTTTGAATTGTTGTTTTGTATAGACGTAGATATAGAAAAGATATCTTAGACATTAAATTGTGTGTAATTTTGTTATAATTAATTCACTTCCATTCCGTTCTATGGCAGTAATGTAAAGGACATGGTCGGTTTTCGAATGGAGCTTTGCCCAAATAGAAATATTTATGTACATTTAAATAGTTTAAATGATTATGTAAGTTGTGAGAGTCACTAATAGTAATAGCTCTATGTAATCTGTTTATTTCGTAATACGCAACCTTAGGCTAATATTACAGGTAACCCTAATTCGTTAACACTTCGAATTGTTTAATTTATTATCAATAATTATTTAATTAATATTAATATTCAATTCAAATATTATGTAATTTATTCAAAAAATTTTAATTCATGATATGAAATTAATTGCAATGTGTCAAATAATATTAAAACTTTGAATTTGAATTGTTAATAAATTGTAAATTATTTAAATCATTGTTTATACTTGAAGTATAAATTAATATTTTTTTTGTGCATAAATGATACAAAACTATAATTACAATCTAATGTACATTATATTTTCAATAAATAATGCAATAAATAAATTAAGAATGTCAATTAACAATGATGAAATTAATGAAATTGATTCCGCGACCGCGACGCGACGCGACACTGTGAACGACGCGACACTGTGAACGACGCGTGAACTCCATGATCGCGAAACCCAAATACAATAATTAATCTGCCGAATAAGAAATTCCGACATTACACCTTTGGTGAGAACACGATGTAGTTCTATTGTATTAATTTTATTACCAGACCAGCTACATTAGCATTAGACAAAAAATCTATGACCGTATTTAAAAACAAAGTTATGATGTACATAACAGATGTGCTGCCTTGTCTCCGTGAAGTCAAACTGTGTTTATTTTGTTATTAACTAAGAAATGTGTTGTCATGTTCACGGTGTTATATCTTTTTTAATACAATTTTACCTTTTATTCAATAATACTAATAATTAAGTAGGTTATTTTCATGTGTACAACTGAAATCATTAGGGCAAGATCCGGCCATGTCCTGTATAGATAAATAATGGTTATTTATTGCGCGATGCTTCGGGCCGTAGCTACACTTAGAGGGCAACTGTGCTTACAGGTTGGGTGGAAGCAGAAATGTTACAGTCAATCAGATCTAGTCAGTCGATTTTTATCTTTCTTGACGTGTAGGCATAATTGTATGTTAATCAGCTTAAGTCCGTTGTCGGATTATTTGTTATAGGTAAAGTTAAAAAGTTATTTACTGCAAAGCTTTGTCACTAGTTCTTCACTTTATCATAATAAACAAATTTATTTACCTAACACACTACAATATTATAATAGACCTTAAAACAGCTGAATTCTTCGAATCGCCATATTCTTATAACTTTGGAAAACTTCACTGAGATCAAAAGACTGGAATGTTTTCTTCTCAAGGCCAAAAATATCGCAAGCCATCCTTTTGACTCATTGACAGCCGGGCCTTTTGATTGCAGTTAAAGTTTCAAATGTAGATCCGCATTCAGCAGGACATTCCATGGCACCACGTCCCATGATCGCCAAAGATGCAGAAAGATCATGTTTCTTATCCCATCGTCCATAGTAAAGTATATTTATTGTATTTTTTATAGTGTTATCCGAGTTGAGCAGTTCCATAATATCATTTTTATGCATCAAAAGCAGACTAGTATATAGATACAGTATAACATACACTCATAGCATTCTACTTGCTTTCTTTATTGTATGAAAGTGCTTTATTCATAAAATGACGATGCAGACGTCCATGCTTGCAGTTATTGCAAATCGTGTAACAAAAAAGTTAATATAACTTTAGATGTACGTCTCTACACATTATGCAGTTATTTATTGTATTAGTTTTCTCTGCAATGTTAGTTTGTTAAGTGAAATAAGTAAATAAGTTAACTGTAATATTTTAGATAAAGACATTGCATTTTTAATCTCATTGTTTAGGTATATCTTACTAGTGACTTTCCCCGAGTTCGCTTGGGTGCAATTTATTAAGAAATTAATTTAAAAATACCATTTTCATTGACATTACCCTATTTATTATAGAAGTAGTCAATAAATAAGTAAGTATAACTAAAACGTAGTAAACCTTGCAACCTGCGTAATAATAACTGTACTTGTATGCAATAACTATCGATTAACTTGTGACATGTAATTTTGATGTCAAGCACCCTACGCTTTATTACCATATCATTTATTAATGCATTAAATACATAACTTGAATAAATATTTTACTGAATTGGTTTGCTATTAGCCGTGTTTTTTAGTCTAAAAATTATGTTAATATATTTATTGTAATTGCAATATATTGCGTCAACACGTGTCATATGATACCAAACTGGAACTCATCCCAGTAGCCACTATCAATTTCTTCAGTCCCACATTAGCAAGATTTTGACTAAAATCTAATGGAGCACTGTGAAATATAAGCAGTAGATAGTGGACACTAGAGGGCGACACCGGTAGGCGTGTATGAACTTTAAAACCAAACAGCTATTCAGCAACCAAAACCAATTTAGAGAATTGTTGTATCTAATTGCTGTATTTATGCCTGCCTAGTGCCTATGCATACACTGGCCAATGAGATCCATTCTTACAAGATTCCAGTAGGATTCTCGGATCGTTATATAGACATTAGTTTGATGTATGTTTTATAGTTTAGCGTATAGTCGTAAGCAATGAAAATAATTTTGTTGACTTGGTTTCGCAATATATATTTATTAATTAAGTATACGAAATTTTAATTAGGACTGCATATAAATTAACTGTGGCAAAATCCGTTGCGTGTTTTAGAAGTAGATAGCGGATAAACAGACAGACAGACGCGACTTTCTTATATAATAAAAATTATGTAGTATCCAAGTTATTTAGTCACTGACATTTTTAAAGATGTATTGAGATCACAATGTTAATTATGTGTTTTATATTAATAAAGTATCACAAATACCTTTTGAGTTTAATTATTTAGCTCCGAATGGCGTATTTTTTGTTATTATGTTATGTTCCTCGAAAAAAACATCAAATGTATAATGTCCTTTTAGTTGTAATTTAATACAGAATTCTGGCGGGCGCTCTAAAATTTCATAGCTCGTTTGCAATGTAATGCTATAAAGTTAATGTTCAATAAGTATTATGTATTATGTTCTTCATGCGGATTATTATAAGTACCCGGATGACCGATGGCCGATCAGCTTGGTGTTTCTTATTGGTAAATCGTATGAATGGAATTGGCATTATTTGACATGACATCTTTTCTTTTATCACCATGGTAAGGGACAATGTAAAACAGGCAGCTCATTTAATGCACACCGTAGATATTTTAACACTCATTGCCTAAAAATCACGGACAAAACGATTTTTCAAAAATGAAACCTAGCTAGATCGATTTATCGCTCCCGAAACCAGCTACATGTTAAATTTGGGTTTATTCCGGAAATCCGCACCGTCAACTCCCTACCAGAGGGGATTTCGTTGGGGCTGTTACAAGCATTGCTCGTTTAAAGATACTTATAAGATACTAGCGACCCGCTGTCATAATAACACACCTATGATTTTTTTACATTTAGAAGCCCTAATAGACTAGGTGTCAAAAATATCGTTAATATTCAAATCTAGGATACCTAGTTTTATGTGGTCTCTGCAGACCATAGCGCGTACCGCAATACCTGAGCTATACCTAAATTATGCACTGCTACTCAAATTCAAAATATTAAAAATTGGAATTTCAAACCAAATTAAAGAAAATTATTTCGTAACTAACTTATTACTGCGACTTCGTCCGCATTTAATTCGAAATTGAAATATTACGAAAATCCTTCGTATCGGATGCCTACGTCAACCAAAGAACACAACCTTCAAGTTTCAGGTATCTACGATCAGCGTGCGTAGATCCGTCAGTCAGTCTTTCAGGACAAATCATTTTATTTAACTCGTATACACATAAAATCCGTCGTCCATTTTAACCACTTGTTTATCTCTTTATTTATTACAGTTACACCAACAAAATCAACACTATTTCGTCATGTATAAAAAGAGACAATAGACATGAAACGTAACAGCTGAGTGTCACCTCATTTACAGGTGCAAAACTGCAAGCCACAACATGCAATAGTCAATACATAAGTTACGTTAACTTAAACTTTAAAATATATTATGTACATTCAGTGTTATTACTGTCAAGCAGCTTTATTTCGATAAGACTACAACTTCTTTTCTGAAGACGATTCACAAAGGTCTATTAACATGTTCGAACATTGACCTGAACGTCACAAGTTTTAAAAAATTTTTTTGATGTAGGTATGTAGATGTTTAAAAAGTATTGTTTTAATAGAATATTAAAAAAAAATTAAAAGCTTAGAAAATAAAATATTACCCATAAACTTGTATTGCATCGGCCGGGAATCGAACCCGGGTCGCCCGCTTAGAGGCAGAGCGTTCTACCATTGAACCACCGATGCTATACTAGAAGTATTCAAATGTCGCTACAGATTAGATTAGATTTTGATTATATTAAAAAACTATCTTATGCCCGTGACTTCGTCCGCGTGTACTTTTTAATCGAGTCTAGAAACCTAGTAGTGCTCGGCGTTGTGATATTAGCTAAATTAATTACTGTAACACCATGACAATAATAACACTTGCAAATAAATCATTATCTTAGGCCCCATTAGAAAACCTTAAAAGCTTTTTACTTTTTTTGTAGTAACTTTTATGCTTTTCAATGTAATATAACATCATGTCGTGGTTCTACCGTGTCGTGCAATAGTTTACACACACCTATAATTTCACAGTCAGCATGTTTTTTTTTTCAAAATCTTCAACATTCATTGTCGTGTCCTATTTACACAAAACCTCAATGAAGTAGGTATGCATTAAACCTTCCTCATGATTCTCATGTAACCATTTCGTCCATTCATGAAAACCGAATGAATTATTCACTATAATAGTTTTTCAAATTTAAATCTAACAGGCAACAGAAGCACTAAAAAAAATTTTCATCTAAACTTTGCTACACGCATACATTTTATTATTGTTCCGTTGTACAATTAATAGCGCGTAATAAGAGTAGGTCAGTAGTTTAAAATCCTTTTATTATTTTACGGTCTGGAGGGTGGAGTATGATAAACGCTACATTTGTATTAGAGTAAGGAGACTGATATTAAGATTAGTCAGATAAAGAGTTTTGAAGATTTCTAAATATTTATTTGCATTCATTTTCGCTTTTTAAGCCTCTGTAGTAAAATGAAACTAACAAATAGGTGTATATGTTTTTTTATTTGTATTAAGTAATAAATATATTCTGTAAGTTTCTAGCGAATCGGGTGAAAATTAAGATGAAAACCAAACAATATAATATTGTAGATTGTATTGCAGAAGTGTATTGTGTCGCACTGTCGTACAGTTAGTAGTTTCAGTAGAGCTTCGGTTTCCGGACAGCACCAGTCCTACACTACTGCTATGCGACTGCTGAAATAAGAATTACTCACCACAAGGTCAGGTTGGCCAATAGGATTGCAGAAATTCTCCGCTCCTCTTTAGTGGACAGGGAGTTGTGCAATCCTATTGGTAAATATTTATCAGTTTCTCCGCTCTGCTGCCTCGCTCCGGTGGACAGGCAGCCTTATATTTATTTTTTCCCTTTTCAATTAACGTAATACTACATTTTATGCGAATATGTCCAAGGAATAAAAAGTTTCATACAAACTTTTGTCCCCTATTTCACCCCCCTAGGGGTTGAAATTTGAATAATCGTTCCTTGGTGGGATGCCTACAATCTACATGCATCGTAATACGTGTGCTGACAACAGTGTGTATTCAAAACTTAATAGGTACTCTTATTTTAAACATGAATGTATTCAAACACTTGCGGCTGTGACTAGTCCAACATTCGTTACATCATTGAAATGAAATTAGTTTATTTGTACAAATATTGTCTATACTTGGGTATGCACGTGTTCAGTGGGGTCTTGACCACAAAAATAAAAGTCATTTTATAAAACAATGCATTATATTTGTCATAAATCGAAAAAAACATGTAGAAGACCAGCTCACAAAGAGCCACCCCTCGCACTACGTCTTACATTCTATACAAATAATAATATATTATGACAAAAATGTGTAGGCGACGTTTCCCCGCCGCGGTACTGGCGCAGCGCAGCCGTCGACCGTTACCTTAATAGTGTATTAACTGTGTAACATGAACTGCATCCTGAATTTAATACGTAACTTAACTTCATTTTGACTGACGGCACTTGACCAATATAATAATAACATTAATTTAAAAACAAAGGCGAACAATCTTCAGCCATTGAAGACGGCTCGCAGTAATCTACCACCCACCCCCCCCCCCCCCCCCCCCCCCCCCCCCCCCATTTCTAACCCACTTACAACACACACAAACAAAACAAACAAACCCCTTTTCTTCTTCCAAC